>OX359277.1:44917637-45077637 GCA_947179155.2 Hedera helix
TAAATTGACTTTTAAAAATCAATAATAATCATATAATTTAGTACGGATGGAGTAATTTGAAATAATAATTGAAGTCGCAGTAAGTTAGAATGAATTGTGGTCTAGTTGGTACAAGGACTGTAAACGTACATAAATACATTAAAAGGCATGAAATTTTCATGTTAACTACTGTGGCCTGTGGGTGGGTACGTTGCATAAGAATCTATATATCATGTATATCATTTTATTGTACGTAAGGAATGATTGTCAGGGCCGGCCTGGGTATGTTTTTGGTGTCGTAGGTGCATGAAAATACACAACTCAAAGCAAAAGAAGGTTGTCGTATAGGCACCTACAAAGCTTGTACCAGTATAAAGCAAGTGTGGCCATGTTCCCTCCATCTCATGTTTTCAAACCAGCACATCTCTCTATCTATATATAATATATATGTGTGTGTGTGTGTGTGTGTGTGTGTGTATAGGATCGAGAAAGTGTAACAGAATCACATACACTCCAACCTATAAAGAAAATGAAGCACACCTACACCCATAACCCATTAAGTGAAAAACTGGCCAAAGAAAAACATATTTAGTACTTGCCTTAGCCTCACTCTTCTCCCTTCCTAGCTCTCTCTTCATTTTGGAATTAACCCCTATATATGCATGCACTAAAAGTATCTAGCTAGACTACAAATAAAACTTACTCTGAGTTTTAATCTATTTATCTCTCTATATATATTTCTAGAACTAGCTAGAAGCACAATATTAATTAAGCACATTTATATCAGTACATAGTAATATCGAAGGGTAACGTAGAAGATCTACGTATGGGTAGTGGAGGCAGGTTTCTTAAGGCTTTGTTTGGGATACTGACGTTGGTAGGATTTGCTTACCTATTGTTTGTTGGGATGTTGGCAAGTGGAGAATCACAAACAAAAACGATGAACTTGTATGGATCAGCTGCAAGTTCCAAGCATATGAAGCTGGTGTTTGGGGATGGAGAGAAGGTTGGTACAAACTCCGATCTCATCAACTACATGACCAAAAGAAGAGTCCCTAATGGACCTGACCCCATTCATAACAGGTATGTGTGTCCACATATGTGTGTGTGTGTGTGTGTGTATATATATATATATATATATATGAAAAAGTAATTTAAAGCATGTCTTAGCCAAGTTGGCTAAGACTAATTAGTCAAACGACGTAATTTGATCCCATAAAGTTAAGTTTTTTATTTTGAATTTTATATATAAAAAAATCTTTAATTATAAATTTTTTGAAAAATTACGTTATTTTGTTAAGTAGTTTTATCTAAGCTTGACTAAAGCATACCTTGGATTACATTTCCCTATATATATATTTGAAATTGTGCCTTCTCTTTAAATTTAAAGTTTTGATAAATACATGGTAATTATATCTTAGTCTAGCTACATGTCTGCAACTACATTTATGTATATTCACAGCTTACACATGGTTTATGTAGAAATTCATGATTATTTATGAGGATTATATAATAAGTGATAAATTTTTTAAATATGATTAATAATAACTTTTAATGATAAAATATATATAGGAGTATATATATAGCTAGCTAGCTAAAATATGTACACGTATGTGTACATATATATGTATGTATATTGATTTTTTTTTCTCTCTAAATCCATGTTATTCATGATAAAATTTGACGCAATTGACGAGAACCCTTACAAAAAATTATAAAAAACTAATGGTCAAGGCAAGAATAAACAAAAATAACTATTTCTTTGCATCTTCTAGTCTATTTCATATATTTAATAAAAGAAAAGTTTGACAACCTCAAACATAATATTACTCAAGTTGTTTGAAAATAGAACATGCCCAGCTTAATTAATACTTCATTTATATTTTGCGTCTTGCAGTACTTTCACTCTTTTCTAGCTATAATTAATTCCCTGTTCATTTAGTAAATGATAAACTTTGTGATATAACAATGTTTTCCTGCATAGATAATTATAGTTATTGTTGTTTATTCTTTGACATAACAGCTAGCTTGAAGTTTATTATATATGCTTTGATCTCTTTTGATTTTTATGCTTAATTGTTTCAAATTTTTTTGGCCTTGCTCATCGTCAAAGTTTACTGTCATTCTCATACCCAGTACGTAACCATGTACGTAAAGAAAAAGGAAGTGTGTCCCTTCACTTTATTTCATCACTTGATTTTGTTAATTAGAGTAACTAAACATTTTATTTTGTTATCCACATTTGATGGTTCCTTCCTTTTTCTTAATTATTTATTGGCTTTATGATTACAAATAAGCACCTCAGTAATTAGTTACAACCCTAATCTTGAAGTACTTTTCCAAATATATATAGCAATATGATCAATCGATCAATTAGTATTATCCCATATATCAGCATGTATATTATCTTATTTAAAACTATTAATTAATATTTAATTTTCCGAATTTAAAACAGGAGAGCTGGAAATTCCGGAAGACCGCCTGGCCAGGCTTAAGCTTAATTAGTGAGCAGAGAATTGATCCCGCCATCCTTGTATGTATATTTTGGGTATTTTTTCTTTTTCTTTTGGGGGCAGGGCGGAGGTAAAGAGTCTGAAGAAATGACTCGTCTCATTTACAATTTATTCAGAAGAAATTACCTGCCGCAGAATTCCCGACTTTTGTTAGGTTCATGTTTGCAGTTCATTTGATGACCACAGAGATATAGAACATTTTAGGGAATAGGGATCACAATTTGCAGGTTGAAGAAGAAATAAAAAAAATAGTTGTGAATTAAGAAGAAAAGTTGATGGAGCATGTATCTAAACCAAGATTTGTTGTAGCAAATTAATATTCTCATTTCTGTGCATGCACGAATAAATTATTTGGAGAATATATATATATATATATATATATCAATCTGTACATCGTCATGATTTTGTTTTAATTAATTAATTAAATTTGAAGTGTAGTTTTTAATGAGTATATGCCTGACGTGACTGCATGCATGTGTTCGAAACTAAAGCAAATCCACGAATTAAAGCTAGCTAGCTAGCTCGCTCTTTTCTTACCTGGAAAAGAAAAAGTGTTTGCATATCTTGTGTTAGTCTTTTTCACTGATTTCTTTGGTGGTGTTGGTGGTGGTTTTTAAGAGCAGCACTACGTACGTACTACTGTTTTGATCTATTCAAACTTGTAAAACTATGTAAGATTCTCTAATCTCGATCGTCGGGAGAGAGGAAAAAGTGACAAACATGTAGTGTGTGTGTGTGTGTGTGTGTATATATATATATATATATATATATATATGCTACTCTCTCCTCTTCAAAATTATGAAGAAGCAACTTTAAATTCCTTTTCGCTTTTGTTGTTGATTGGATTGAGAAAAAAAGGAATAAAGAGTTGGTCTACAGTTCGGAGTGATTCGAATAATTAGGACAATTACCGAAGAAGGGAGAAAGGGGAAAAGAAACCATTTCTTTCCATCGTCATAGGTGGATGCGTATTCGATGAAGCTAAAATTTTAACAAGTTAAAAAGTTCAATAGAAACAAAATTTGCATTTGTATACTTAGAATTGCATTGCAACTTCATGTTATTCAATGAAGTATTATTAAGGTTGTAATACAACTCATGCTTTATCAGAGCCGGCCCTGAGGGGGTGCGAGGTGGGCGACCGCACAGGGCCCCCAAATTCGGAGGGCCCCGGATTTTTTTTTTTTTTTGTATATGTATAATTTATATAAATATTGAAAATGTGACTAATATAAATAAATCTTGCCTTGGAGGCGTTGACTAAAATTCTTAAATTCAAAGCATGTGACACGAGTTCGACTCCTACAAAGGACGAATTTTTTTTGCCTTTGAAAAGGGCCCCTATTTTTTTTTTGTACAGGGCCTCCAAATCCTTAGGACCGGCCCTGTGCTTTATATATATATATGCAATTTATTTTTATATTGATGAACTTCTCCAACTTTCCAAAAATGTTAACTTCACGTCTTAATTCACCACATCCGTGGTGGTGCATGAGACCATGAGATTGCCAACTGATGAAGGTTCTTACTATTCCTAAAACAATTCAAAAAGTCATAATGAAAATCTGATTTTTCGGAGGAAGGGTGTATATATTATTATTAGGACAAAATACAGTCATGTTTGACGAAATTCCACCTGACTCATGATTTAACCTTTAAGCTAGTTGGGTTTACACATATTATATCAACTATCGAATTGTATACAATGTCTCTCGAATTCAATTTCTGATTAAAATTGACCATAATATCCGACCCAACCGACAACCAGATAGGATTCAAATGATTTTATAACATTTGACTATAGTCAATTACGGTTGACTTATTTAAAATAAAAGAATCTAACTTAATACCGTATATTACTCAAAATATAAAATTAAAAATTATACCAATTAATGTTTAGCAAAAAATAACAAATTATAAGTTAAATTTTAGAGTGGACATTGTATACAATTAAGCAGTTGGTCTAACACATCTTTAAGTTCAATTAATTTAGAGACTGAATTATAAGTAGGGTGAAATTTCTTGTAATATAAGTGCTTTTTGTCCTTATTATGACTAGCTTCAATATTAATCCCTAATTTTTTTTCTTGCTTATAATTTTCTGTTGTAGTTATGTAATTGATATGTTACATGTTTATGAATCTGCTTTGAAGCGTTTGATTAACGACCCTGAGAAGTGCTCCGCATTGCACATATATATGGACATAAGAAAATAGGTGAACTACTCTAACACTACCTCTGTTGCACAAAAGAGTTTTGTTTCAAATTTTTTTGTTACACAAAGAGGAGTCTATTTTATAGTAATAGTTTATAACATTATCAAAATTAATAATATAATATACTTAATTTTGTCGTTATAATTTCACGATCATATCACGTTACTAAATTAACAACGTATTTCTCTTTAAAGATCATTTCTCTTAGAGTGGGTTGAAGTGTTGAACCAAATTATAATCCTAATATTTATAATTTTTTGTAAATAGAACCTTTATTGTAAAAGAGAATAGAGCCTAGATAACTTGACTTGGGGCTAGCTAGTATGCATGGACAGACTTGATATGGTTCATGCTTGTTCATGTAGATAGAAGAACTGGATTTGTAACCTAGCTACATACAGTTGGTCTTTGATCCCACTCCAAACCACGCAACACAACCAATTTCATTGTAAAGCCCTTTATGCGGTGATTTGGGCAAGAGATGTTGGCTATCATAGTCCGTATCTGAGTTAAGACATGAATATATAATTAGGAAATTGATATTTTTATAAGTAAAAATTAATATTTTTATAAAGTTTCTCTCATATGAATATGAGACCATCTACTATTTATGTGAGAGAGAACTTATAAAATTATTATTTTTTACTTGTGAAAATATCAATTCCCTATAATCTAGCTCACTTAATTGGATAATTGCACCTCTAAATATCCTAGCTTCTCTCCTTTTTGACATCAAGATCTCCAATTAGTTGGTTTATTAAATTCATTAATCTATTTTGATTGTGTTATCTATCCATCTATATCTATAAAAATTAATATTTCTATATGAAAAATTAATATTTTTATATAATTTCTCTTACATAAAAGTGATATTCATATGAAAGAGATTCATGTAAAAATATTATTTTTTTATATAAAAATCTCAGTTTCTTATCTATCTACATCTATATTATAAAATCTCCATGAGGTCACGCTTTTTATTTTCCTTATTTGTCCTTAAAATTTGACCTATATTACTATTTTATCTTTTTTATATTATTTTTTTACATTTTTCTTTTTAATTTTTAATTTTTTTATTTTATCTCATATAATTTATAAATATAACACTGTGCCACGAATACTAGTGTATGCCATGCTTGCTTCACTATATGTTAGGTAGGAATATTACTACTTCAGTCATCTAATACTTATAGTGAGTTTGAAAAAAAAGTATAAACGTTTACATTAATATCGTTTTGACTTCTGCATAAATGAATAATATTTACAGTAGAAGAAATGAACATTAAACGGTTAATTAATTATCACATAAACTCCTATAGTTAAAATTAATTCTATACCAAAATATAGATCAACCTGAATATAAATGCTGCTTTTGCTTAACAGTAAAAGTAGATTAGAAATAAATAATTAATGAAAAGTTTGAAATATTGTTGCTCGGCTGTTTAATCAATTGTTATTCTTCTTCCTTTTTTATTTAAACTACTTAATAACTTTTAAACTTATGTATTGAAGGGATCATGGGCATCTTCGATTATCAACATTTACAGGAATAATGTTTAGTGCGTTAAAAGATTTAAATGCATCACATTTAAAATAGTACGGTGTATTTGAGTCTCAAATATTATATTTTTATATTAAATAAAATGCATTTGTAATAAATATTTGTAAATGACCAAAATTTTAAAGTATGTTTCAAACTCCAAATGCCTTGTAAGCTAGAGCAACAAGCAATATAATATTTTTATGAGAATTGTTATTTTTCATAAAAAAAATTAATATTTTTATAAGATCTTATCAACGTAAATGTGAGTTTCATTTACGATTCATATGATGAATTTTTACGAAAATATTGAACTAAAACAAATGGGAATATAACTAAATTATATACCATTCTCCATTTATTTTTCTTTTCAATTTTATTTGGGTTCAAATAAGCTCAAGAGTAACTAAGGTAGTCAACAATATTCCTTTATAGTTTTGTACATTATTTTATATATATGCATACATACATACATACATACATATATATATATATATATATATATATATATATATATATATATATATATATATATTATTTTGTATGATTACGTAATTGATTTTATTTTTTTTCAAGACGATCTCTTGAATTTTATAACAAAAATAGAATTATATATATTTTCTTTCATATTCTCAAACAAATTTAATCTAATTGTATGATGCTAACTACCTAAAATTTTCTTTAAATAAACTTGATAAAACTTATATAATTACCTACCTATCATTTCCATTATAAAATTTGGAGCAACACAATTTCTCTTTGCAGGACAACGAATTCAAAGTGCTGTGATCTGAATGCTACTCTGTTTCGGACTGAATATAAATTTAAAATTAGGATCTTTTATATTTATTTAAAAAAATTATTCGCAAATTTTATTTTTATAAAAAATAAAAAAATATAACCTCGTTTATATAAATAAAATAAGACCATATATTTTTTACTGACAAAATTTAGCGGGTAATTTTCCTTAAAATTATATACTTATTTATTGAGGGTGCTATTATGCGCCTCAAGCGCATGTAGAATCTGGAGGATGATGCTGAAAAGGGGTAGCTACTAGTTTGACACGTGGTGGTAATAAAATGATTTGACTCGGCCACCGGACCAAGAAATTTCGTCCCTCTCAATATTGTTGTTTGACGCGAAGGAACAAATATTATTAGCTGCACAATAGTCAATAAATAATGAATACACCTGTAACACCTCCAAGGAGAGGTCAGAGGAGAGAGAAAGAGATTCACATTTCATTTGGGCTTCATTTGGGCTTCATTTGAGATTTACATGTTTTTTCTCTAATTTTTTTACACCAGTGCATACATATACATGAAACTATAATATCTTTTGGCATTTCTAGAGAGAGAAAGAGATTCCGATGAATGGAGACGAATCTCAAAATTAGAAATTTAGAAAAAGTGAAATAGTAGTTTATTGCAGATTGTCTTCCTGATGCTGAATCGGGTTTGAATCTAGGTACGTAAAAAATATCGATTTTTTTTTGGCGACTTATTTTTGGATCTGTGATCGAGGATCGGAGTGAGACCAACCACAAATAATAATGCCTTCGCACGGGGATCTGGATCGGCAGATCGAGCAGTTGATGGAGTGCAAGGCTCTGACCGAGGCGGAGGTGAAAACGCTGTGCGATCAAGCTAGGGCTATTCTAGTAGAGGAATGGAATGTGCAGCCAGTGAAGTGTCCGGTCACGGTGTGCGGTGATATTCACGGCCAGTTTTACGATCTGATCGAGCTGTTTCGGATAGGTGGAAATGCTCCGGATACTAATTATCTTTTCATGGGCGATTACGTCGGTGAGAAATTATTTCTTACTTTTGTTTTGAAGTGTTTTCAAAATCTATGCAACTACTGGATTTTAGTTTTGTAAATTGTGCTGAATTTTGTAAGAAAAAATGTTTGATCAGGTCTATATAGGAAACAATATAAAGCTGTGTGCTTTTTCTTGTTACAATCTATGTACTCATATTTCATGCTTACACGTTTGTGTGTACTTAATCAACAGGATCTTCAAAGAGTATCTGATAATAAGTTAATAACAAGATTTCATATCTTGAACTTCTAACAATTCATAAATTGTAGTGATGGTAATGTTTGTATTATTAGTATTGAACGTATGAAGATGTAAATGTATTGGAGATTTTTGGTAGTAAGCAACTAGTAGGTGAATCCATGATTTAATAGTCAATATGTCCTGAGGACACTTTAAGGTCTAGGAAAGCTCATAGCTTGTGCGTTATTATTGGTTTTCTTTCCACGTATTTGTGGTATGGAATCTCGATGCTGCTAATAGATGTTTCCATTATATGGATAATTTTAGATGTTAATATCTATGAGTATTGGGACAAGGACTTGAGGGTGACTTGCACGTTGATATCCGTGGTTTGGATTTTCTTGCAAAGTTGGTGCTAATTAATCATGTTAATCTCTGTTGAATGGTAGCTGACAATAGTCTTGGTAGGAGAATGTGATTGAAGTGATGTATGGTAAAGGGAGTTGGGTTGAGATAGATATAGCAAGTTTTCCAAGATAATGTAGCATGGCTTCAGGCAAAGCATGCTGAATGGATTTTATTTCATTAACCACCTTGTCGAAAGATGGAACAGACATTAAAGTTTCTCTCTTTAGATTTGTTAAATGGTCTGTTTACTTGGGATAAACTGTCATGAGAGATAATCTGAATTGGCTATGAAACCAAATACATGAATTTAAAACAAAATTAAATTTTGGTAGAATTTAGAAAGTTTATAGTATTACTGTTTGTGTGCTTGAGAAGATGAATGAGGAAAGATTTTAAATACCTATTGTTTCTGGGAATCAAAATTTGTTTTGAGAAAAAAAAGGTGTATCTAAAATTTACCAACTAACTCTCTTGTTTAGTGCACACAACTAGTATTAGTATTGTACGATACTAGATATGTATCATACGATACGAGATACGTATCATGCGATACGAGATGAGATACGTATCGATACGATCCGAGATACGTATCATACAATACGAGATGAGCAAAGCTATAGATATATGTATCACAACTATGTATAAAGAAAATGTTTTGTGTGATACGTCATTGTAGCACAATACATTAAATTCTCAGTATTAAGGTGTTAAACACGTATATGATGTGTGAGACCAGGGTTACATAATTCACCTGTACCCCTAAGAACTACGAATTGGTTCACACAACCCAAAACGTGGGTCGTTCGCGAACCAAATCGCTATATTTGGTGATCTGATTAACGAAGTGTCCAAGTAAAAAAAAACTAACAAGTACAGGTAGCAAACGTGTAACTAAACAAAGATGAAATCAACAAGTGTACTTTACGGAGATTTGGTTAACAATCTGTGTATTCACCATCATCTTCATCGGAATCTATTGATTTGGTTAATTACTGTGTTTCCACCCAACTACTGGTCTGAGAGAGAGGAGGGAGAATAGAAGGACAATGCGCGAGAGACTCTTGCGATTGATTTTTGGAGGCGATCGTTTTTATCGATGGGTTCTTTTCGGATTTCCTCTTTTGTTTTCTTTTGAAAATGAAAGGATAATTCTTGTATATTTACCATTGATTGGTAATTGATAGTAATTGGTAAGATAAAAAAGTTTTTAGAAGGAATGTCAAAAGTTATCGGCTAAATTTAAGCCGTAGCAATTTATGTTTTAAATTTGAAATAAATAAATACGGTAATAAACTAATAATGTTACAAAATATCATGTTGTATAAATTATAATTGAATATTTTAAAATGTTAATAATAAACATAACATTTTTTATTATTCTAGTTTTTTATTATTTTAAGATATTTACCTATCATTAACTTTAATAGAAAAGTATTAAACGTCTTACTGTTAATAAATTTAAACTCAAAATAAAGTTTAAATTCTGAAATTCATATCATAAGTTCCTTTTTGTTATGTGTATATATATATATATATATATATATATATATAGAGAGAGAGAGAGAGAGAGAGAGAGAGAAACGTATTAGGAGCTTACGAATCGCGACCCTAATATTAACGTACCGATTAAGTATACTCCCTCTGGATTACGTATTTATAATTTAGCGAACCCCGTATTCATACTCGTATCCCGTACCCACCATACTACTACAAATTGGGTAACACTGTTCAAAACTTCTTCTCTTTTATTTTCTTTCTTTTTTCTTTTCTTTTTTTGTTGGTATTTTAGCTGTAAATAGTATCTATTGACCGTACCTAAAAGGCTAAAACAGTTCAACTGGGTATCCACTATTCAGTATGATATTGACCTTTTTTTTATAAAGAGTTTGACCTTTTTTTTACAGATAGTGGCATTTTTAAAGCTTCTCCCCCTTCCCCTTTTTGTTGACTAAGAAAACTCTATACTTTTTTCTTCCCCCCACCCTAAGGTTCTAATATATAACTCTGAATTATTCCTAATCTTCTAATGTTTGAGGCTCATTTAGTCTCTATTATCACTTGTACTTGTATATTATAAATAATTTATGGATTTCTTGGTGAGTGATAAGTGTTTGGAATTTGGAAGTTGAAACTTAACATTTATTTTTGAATATTCTGAAACTTCAGTTGTATTTATTAAACTCATGAATCTTGGAAGTTAATAAATGGATTTTTGCTACTAAAATGTCTCATTTGATTAGTTATGTCTATATCAGGATTCTCTAGCAGATACTTTTTTTTTGTAATTTTTTCATCCCTTATCCTAAAAAGCTCCAATTTATCTTTAATTCTATATTATTTACTTCCTATTTGTTCTCTCTCCTTTTTTTTCATGTGCACTTTTTAATTCTAATAACTGTTGAAAAACTGTAAAAATTCAAAGCTTTCACCCTCATGGTGTGTGCCCAATGGCTGCTGTATATATCAGTTTATTTTAATTGAATATTTATGTTCTTATGAATATATTTATTATTATTTTTTACTTATTCTTATGAATTTTACATATCACCCGATATGATACGAAAAGGTATCCTGACCATAGTTGTCAAGTCGTAAAGTCTAGTCGTTGACCGGGAGCTTAAGCAACTAGTCAACTACTACGCGCCTAACTAGTTGTCCATAAGTCGACGACTTAACAACCATGATCCTGAAACTATGAAGCCTATCATGGAAATAACATCTCATATCCCAGTTTGATAACTGTGATCGCAGTTAGTTACTAATGTTCTTCATTTTCGATAAATACTGTCTTTTCTTCATGTATTATAGAGAAATTACAATTCCTTTTAATATGCTAGTTACTAATACAGGGGATTTGAAGCTTTTGCCTTTTAATATAGAGAAGTTATAAGTTCTTTTCACATCGATCTCATTTAAGTTTTGAACTTTAATGAGCTGTACCTTTTTCAATATAGAAAATTCTGCAGTATATTGGAGCTTTATGTGTATGATTTTATCCCCATAATTTAAAGCTTCTATTTTAAAATTCTTTCTTCCATGATGCTTTATCGTCATGGGGCTTATGAAGTGGAATGGTACTTTAAAGTTTCATATTTTGAGACTTAAGATGTTACGCATAAACATACGAGTATTGAATGATTTTCTGTAATTGAGCCATTGTTAGGACAAGACGGAATTAGAATTTTAAGTGTTTGTGTAACTAAAAGGTTGAAGCAAGACTCAAATGATTAAGTGAAGACTTGTGCTCATGCATTAAATAGAGAAAGTATTGTGTTTTAAAAGATGAAAAGGTCTTGGAGTGAGATGGTAGAGAAAAAACCTATAGGTGCTTGATTAACAAAATATATGGCTCTAAAAAATTGAAAGGCAAAGAGAATTTCTTTAGCCTGCAAGAATCATTAAGACACCACGACATGACCTTAAACTGTCAATAATAACACTTCCAGAAATTATTGATTAAAATATTTCTAGATTATATTGTAACTAAGTAACATGTAATGTGTTTTCACAGAAGTCATAAAATGCTGGCTTCCCCATTCCATACTGGGCCTGGTTCATTTAATTTCCTTCATTTGTAGAACTGCTAGCTTTTAATTTTTCCCTTTTTCCACTTTTTATAGGGTGAATTACTTTTTCCCCCTTTACTTGTAATCTCTCTTTTCATCCAATAAAATTTCTTATTTTATTGAAGATTTTCTTAAAATTCCTTTCTTCTTTTCCTTTAGTTAGTGACATATTCTAAATTTGTTTAAACTCTCCATAACTATTATTGTTTGATGCGTAAATGCAGATCATGGGCACTATTCTATTAACTATTATTGTTTGATGCATACATGCAGATCGTGGGTACTATTCAGTGGAGACGGTCACTCTCTTAGTGGCTCTAAAAGTTCGTTATAGAGATAGACTCACAATCCTTAGAGGGAATCATGAAAGTCGGCAGATAACTCAAGTGTAAGGCCTTTACTTTACAATGGGGCGATCATTCTGATTGGGTGAATATTTTTGTTGGTCAATTAGCAAATTCATTTCCCAGATTTTTCCTTGTGAAGAACAAATGTGTTCCTACTCTTGATAATCGACTTCTGTTCGTCAAAGAGCAAGTTATATTACATAGTAATGTGAGTAGCATGGAAGTCTTACAGATTCTCAAAACAAATAAAATTTAAAAAATCCTCTAAATTATTTTGCAATAATAATTGGTTACATACATTTGCTATTAACCTAGGAAGGTTGCATGCATCTTACCCTCCCCCCTGTTTTCTTCAGTTTACTTGTGCACTGGACCTTTATACGTATGATATTATGGACAAACGTGATTGGACATTCCTTATTTTACATGGCATAGCGATTTTCTACCTCACATAATAAAACTGTGTAGGTTTGCAAACAATTAGCTAAAATCGAGATACTTGATTCTCATCAGAGGAAAACGACAAGGCGGCCGGATTAGTCGGTTCTAAGGGCCTCAGTTTAATTGATTAAATCAGGCAGTTTCAGTTGATTTTCGATTTTCCTTTTAAAGTTATTTAGTATTCAATTCTAATGCTCGTAAAAGTGTATCTAGAGGTTAAATATGGCTCAATAAGTACTGACAAACATAGAGATTAAAGCAATGATAGAAGAGCCTAAGTCGGATGGAAAAACTTAGAAAGTACACAACTTATCTTGCACTGATGCCTCCAAGTTTATGCTTGATGACAGAGAATTTATCAAATCTCAACAGCAAAGCACTTTATGATTGGCAGGAGTTCTTGGAACAACAGCGGGAGACATTAATATTTATAATTCATAGGAGTTCTTCAAACGATGATGAAAGCAGTTTGCACAATATGTGGCTTACAGCCTATTGTATGAAGATTTGAAGAAACACCACGAGGCACAGAGGGAAGGAGATGCTCTATCGCTCATTGTCAAACCCTAGGAAGTAGGAAATTAGGAATTGATGAATAGTTAGTAATCAGTAATTTAGTACTATATATATATATATATATATATTATCGTTTGATAGATGTGCATAGGTCAGTTGGCTCGGTTGATGGTCCGACTTTTCTCTATCAAACCGCGACCAACTGAATGAATGGTCTTTTCTTTATAAAACCAGATATCAAAAGATTACCAACAGTACTGCTGCATATATGTGTGTGAACGTTAATTCATTGCTTAGCAAGAAAATAGTAAAGTAGTTCTAGTGCCATTATATTGGTCAACTAGTTCTTTCTCACAGCACCTGAAGTCAAGACTGTAGGGATGCAATATTGAGTCACTAAGTTGAGACGGGTTACTGATACAGAAGATTATTAAGACAAAAATTATAAATCAAATGTCGGATTGTGTGTTATGTGCAGTACTTAAGTAAATGTTACGGGGTTGAGGGTGCCAAATTTTTTATGCTTATTTAAAGCTGTGATGATGAACTATGTTTAGGGGAATAAAGATCTAAATAGAATAATCATGGGTAAAGGATTAGTGTAACTGAGACTTGATAATTGGTATGAGCTTTCTGAACTTAATTGCAGAGGAAAATTTTTACACAGCCTAGAGCTTATTTCTTTTTTGGTTATATTAATAGTGTAGTCAACACAGTTAGACTACTACTATACATCTTGTATCCATGTTCTCTTTCATAAGTATTTGGTTGAACTTGTAGGCTGTCGCCAACCTTTTTTTGCTAAGACTTGTAGCCAGTCTTTAATTCTAATTCATGTTCATTTCTTTTCCTCCCACAGGTATGGATTTTATGACGAATGCCTGAGGAAGTATGGGAATGCGAATGTGTGGAAGTATTTCACCGACCTTTTTGATTATCTACCCCTCACAGCACTTATTGAGAGTCAGGTTTGAGTTGCATCAAGACTTTGGGTTTTGGATTTGTTTTAATAACAACTTCTAACACCATTATATTGGTACATTGTAGATTTTCTGTTTGCATGGAGGACTTTCACCATCTTTGGATACGCTAGATAATATCCGAGCCTTGGACCGTATACAAGAGGTATATTAACATTTGTAAACTAATTATTATAGTTTGCGATGTTATGCTTAGCTGTATGTAGTTTCTTGTTAATCTTATCACAATATATTACTGTGGCCTTTAGTTTTCTTTTCTACCGTCTTCTCAGCCTAGCTTAAATCTATAGACGCGGCTCCTTACTTCATTAGTTCCCCCATACCTTTCATGGTGCGTAGAAAGATGGAAATATATTGCCTACTTCTCTCTCCTCCAGTTAATTCGTTTTTATCAAGTTATCTTTAAGCATTATACCGGTAGGTTCCTATATTTGATTCACTAAATGTTTGATGTATGGGATGGTAGGTTCCTCATGAAGGACCAATGTGCGACCTTCTGTGGTCAGATCCAGACGACCGTTGTGGTTGGGGTATATCTCCGCGTGGTGCTGGTTATACCTTTGGACAGGATATAGCATCTCAGTTCAACCATACTAACGGGCTTTCTCTGATTTCAAGAGCCCACCAGCTTGTCATGGAAGGTTACAATTGGTGTCAGGTTTGTGAAGCTAAATAAAAGTCTAATATTTCAATCTCATTTTGCTTCATAAGTTTGGTTCACCTGTCATTTTTCATCTATTTAGGAAAAGAATGTGGTAACAGTATTTAGTGCTCCAAACTACTGTTACCGCTGTGGAAATATGGCAGCAATTCTTGAAATTGGGGAGAACATGGATCAAAATTTCCTTCAGTTTGATCCAGCACCTAGGCAGATTGAGCCGGACACTACCCGCAAGACTCCTGATTACTTTCTATGATCTCAATCCCTCTGCCAGCTGTTGTAATCCTCACTCCATCATGTCACTGTAGATTTATCTTAAAAGAGGAGTTTTGTTTTGAGGTACATTTTCAAATCATTCTTTTGTTTGGAGTTTGCTCTGCTGCTGATTGTGTTTGAAGAAACACCGTAGAACTGACAGAAGGCAGCAGGTCTTTTGTTGTGTATATCTTCAGAGGGAAAAAAAAAAAAAAAAAGAGGGGGCAGTAATAACATGATATATTGTGTTCCGTAATTTAATTTCGAGGTAGAACGAAGATTTCAACTTGAATGCTTGTTGGTTATCCATTTTTCACTGATAAGTTCGGGAAAAAAAAATTCCAGTGGTGGTAATAAATATATAGATTTGGAATGGTGTCCGAGGGCAAAAAGCCCACATATAGTTTTGTGGGGCTGAAGGAAAGAATTATAAGTTTATTTGCCTTTGGTACAAAAATTTAGTTTACAAGCCAGTTGTCGAGACTGCAGTCTAGTATTTTCATATCTTTTCAATTTCTTGTTCAATTTCCTTTATTTCCCTCTTAATTCTAGAAATTGTGTGTACATTTCTTTTATCTCCCATTTGGTGGCGGATATTTGGATTTTCATAACATTGACTTGAGAAGAGTATCATTCCACCTTGCGTGCTTTTGTCCTTACCAACAAAGCTTTAGTAAACAGACCATAAAAACTACTGTATTTCGATACTGGGCTGACTCTTACCAGAAATAAAAAATATATATATATATATTGGGCTGACAACAAGGCCTTGTTCAAGGGAAATTGATGGGAACTCTTAACTGCTACGGACAAAGCAAGAGTTCCCTCTCCTCTAAAGAGTACGAATGAGGCGTTAAGGACCAGCAAACATAACATACATAATGATAATCCCACGCCCAAAGAAGAAGTTTTAAGCATGCCAAAGAAGAGAAAGGGAAACCCAGTATCAAATGCTTGATCGAAGTACTTATAGGGCATGTTTGAATGAAAAACACTACAAATATACTAGTGATGTATTGGATGGGGGTTAAATCACTTTTTCATCACTGTATTAAACATCGATTAACATATGCATCATTGAATTGTTTTTTCTGTAATTACATCACTATATTGGAAGTTTTTTACAAAAATTGAATTTTTCTTCTAAGTCTGTTAGAAGTTAATGGACTACTGACATAGCATGTATGTCATATTTTATATGTTAAATTGATGACGTGACATGTCATGTTAGCAGTCCATTAACTTTTAACAGACTTGGATAGAAAATTTAATTTTGCTAAAAAATTTGAGTACAATGATGTGACTGTAAAAAAAATCAGTTCAATGATACATGTATAAATTAGCGTTCACTACGGTGATAAAAAAAAATGATTTAACGGATGGGCAATAATATCCTAGGACTCCGGAAACAGAAAGCTTTCTATTTATCCATTCCTGTATAACCTATATACTGAAAATTCTTGCGCAAAATAATCTCATAGTTTGGCGAATTGTGTTTTAGAATGAATGTTACAATTGGGCTGAAAATTATTTTCAGAAAGTCATAACAAGACTCTAAAAAGGCGAGTATTTATTGACTTTTTTTTTTTCTTTTAACAAAAAATATATCACAGAAACCGATCTAGTTCGATGTTAAAATTTAATACAAAGGACCCAGTAATAAATTTCTTATAGCATCATCTTAAAAGTCATTTCTGTTATTCGATTTAATTAAACCCACCGAGTAACAAACAATAAAACAAGAAACAAAAACAAAATGGTACGAAATAAACCATCGCAATACTAGTCAAAACAGGAGACTTGGGACACTACTTATGATTAAAACAAGAGAGCTAAGATGCTAGTCAGTGCGTTTCTCTAACTGGATTTCTGAATAACTTTAAAGAACAACAGTAGAAAATACCGAAGTGCTTGAAATTTGGCCTACACAAACAAATAGTTCAAATTTGGCCTACACAAACAAATAGTTCACCCTCACCTGGGTTAAGATGTTTGGAAGATCTCTCACGGGGCTTATTATGGGGAGGTGGTGGGCTCAGAAGCATGTGCGCATGTGGCCACGGCTCATGGCGTTCTCAGGATACCATTATTTGCCTGTTTAATTGTCCAGAAATGCAATACACCCAGGAACAGGGATGTCAAATTACATTAAACTGACCCTCAACACATGCAGGGTTCGGGGGGGGGGGGGGGGGGGGGGGGGGGGGGGGGGGTGAAAGGGAAAGCTTTCTGGGGGACCATGTCTCCCATCATGTAGATAATAATTTTGACCTTTCTATCTCTTTCAGCCCCGGGCAATGGTGTAATGATATACAGATAATTCCATGACCTTTCTGTCTCTTTCGGCCCAAGGCAATGTGGTAATGTTGTACAGATAATTCCATGTCGTGGAGCTCTTTTCACACATTTGCTTCATCTATTTCAAAATTTACACACATTCAGAGTGAAATGCAATGCTGAACAAAGATAAAAGAAAAGCCAAGTATAATATACTTAACCGATAGTCTTCCAGCTTGCTTCAAGTGCTGAAAACTCCCGTCACAAAAATATCTAAGAGAGAAAAAATGAGTTTATTTTTTGTCATAAATACAAATTATACATGAACACAAATGAAATATAGTACCTATGTAGGTTAGATTGTTCAAATTACGAGTGGAAGAGATTCACAAATAGTTTCTATTGCTAAGCTAGTTTTGGTATCAAATGATAATGCATCCTCAAGTCTGTCCCAAGGCAACTAGGACTATCATGTATCACGACTTTTGTTACAGGCACACATCATAGAGATCGGTATGGTAACTTCGGTGAGGAATGTGCTCTATCCAAAGGAAAGTGCATAATTGAGGTCCAGATACATTTATACCAAGGTGAATCAAGAATCTAGAAATGGTTTTTTGTCAAAGACAAACAAAAAGATAACCTTCTTGTAAATCAGTTCAGATACGATAGGACTTGTTGTAGGAAAAGGTGAAAAGACAGATCATTAGCTAGATCAGTGCTTTAAACTAATTCATTTTTGCATAACTAACATACCAAATGACTGAGCTAGACTGGGGAATGAACTGGAAGATTCAACCCTCTTAAAAGTAAGAGGAGGCAAATCCATATACTCTACAATGTCGATGATTAGACTCTGATGCAAACCGTGTTTTTGTTGACTAAGGCATCCTTTTTTTACGCGACTCCTCAATCTCCCAGAGAATATTTGTCTTTCCCTCAATAATGGAAGCAAACTAGATCCTGCGATCAGTTAATTGTAAGGACCTCTACCTCTAAAAAATAATTTGCAAGTACTTGTCAGGAAAAAGGGGAGGAAAAGATTAAACGGTAATCAGCAGGAGAATCAGGCAATTTGCTTGAATAACATCAACTTCAGATTCCACTACGAATTTCATGGCATAATCTTCAGCAAAAATTAATTAGGCTACAAAGATCTAGGACATAATCAGCAGCTTCTACAAGAAAGAAAATGCATACATTTTGGAGGTGAAAGTACAGGCATACAACTTCTGTATTATACAACCTAATCCAAAGAGCATATGAACAAGGAAACCAGCTCAAGTCGAATCTGCCATGGCAGAGATGATGAGATGCTTTACTGCCCCAATCGTGTAAGCTGGAAACAATTATATGCTTGTACTCATTTATCCCCAGAAGCTAATCCCTGTGATCATGTTATTGTTTCCAAAAGTTCAATGGAAATTCATCAAATTGTTCAGAAAAACCGAGGTTTTCCACCATGCTCCTCAATGACTGGTAAACTTGATACATAGAAGGCCTTTCCTTTGGCCTACAAACCACACAAGTACAAGCAATCTTAAGGAACTGCAAAATTTGGTCATCATTACCTTTTCCAGATAGTGACTTATCAATAACATCCTTACTTTGACCAGAACCCACAAGCTGATTAACCCAATCCACCAAATGTCCTTTGAACCCTTCCCCTGCATTACTCACCTCAAGAGGCTTTTGTCCGGTCACCAACTCCAAAAGCACGACTCCAAAACTATAAACATCCCCTTTCATTGATGCAACCACAGTGCTTGAATATTCAGGAGCCACATAGCCAAACTCCCCTAAGTCACCATTAACAAATGAACTATCATTAGAATCAACTGAACCCACAAGCCTCGCCAATCCAAAATCCATTATGCGAGCATCATAGTCATCATCCACAAGAATCACATTTGAGCTTATATTTTGATGGAGGTAAGGTGGTTGACATCCATGGTGAAGCCAAGCAAGCCCCCTAGCTGCACCAACACCAATTCTAACCCTCACAGGCCAATCCAGTGTAAAACTATTACTAGTTGGAGTAAGATTCAAGTACAAAAGTGAATACAAGCTACCATTAGGCATATGCTTGTACACAAAAAGCCTTTCATCTTCCAAAACACAAAATCCCAACAAAGGCACCAAATTGGGATGTCTAAGCTGTCCTAACCTATTCATTTCTGACCTAAACTGCTTTTCATTAAGCTTACAAGCACTCAACCTCTTAATTACCAATGCTGATCCATCGGGCAACATGGCTTTATAAGAAACCCCTGTTCTTGTCGTAATAACAATGTTATCATTATCAAAATCATTAGTGGCTGCCATTACATCATTTACCTTAATTTTCACAATGGGTTTCTGAAACAGGGAAACTTGAACAAGCCGATGAGCCCTCAATCTCTCAACCCAACTACCTGCATCTTTGCTGCCACCACCATTCTCTCTCTTCTGTTTCTGGTTTGCCCTAACGAAAAACCACCACCAAATCCCGAAGCCTACAAGTAAAGATCCCACAGCACCAAAAATACCAGCAGCTATAATAACCACTAGATTTTTATTGTTGAAGCCACCACATTTGGACACAAGTGGCTTCCCACAAAGCCCATTGTTCCCTCCAAAATCATCCTCTTGAAATTTAGACAACTCAGCAGGAATGGAACCAGAAAGGCCATTATCGGAAACTGAAAACCTCTTGAGCCTATCAAGCAGCCCAAGCTTGTAGGGAATCGAACCAGATAACTTATTATCACTCAAAACGAGAGTATTCAAAAACTTACAATCGACAACTTCGGGAGGGATCGAACCGGAGAGACGATTACCGGAGAGATCTAGAGTCACGAGGTAGGGCAACCAGATACAGATTTGGGAAGGGATGGAACCGGAGAGGAGGTTTCCGGAGAGATCCAGGGTTTGGAGACTCCGGCAGAACTGGAGAGAGTCGGGCAGGGATCCGGAGAGGTTCATGGCGGGGAGTTGGAGGCTGATGAGACGATTTTCCTTCTCGTTCCAGCAAGTAACGCCGACGAGCTTGCAAATGGAGGCGACGGAGGTGTTGCCGAAGCTCCATGTCAGCTTCTCTTGTGAGTCGGAGAGTGAATTTTTGACGCCTTCAAGACATTTGACGTCGTCTTCAATGGCTACGATCAATGATGGGATAGTGGCAATGACAATGAGGAGTTTAAAGAATGGGTAGATTTTCATGGTTGTAGCTTTTTAGGGTTAGGGTTTGATTATTTTATTTTTCAGTGGAGTGGAAATGGCGGGGAAATGGGCGGCAATTGACTGAGCTCGGACCAGGGAAGAGCGAGAGAGAGTGCAGTGCTGTGCTGGCTCTTGCCTGTTAACTGATAGCCAGTCACCAATAGACGTCACGGATATAGTTTAAACGTTATTCTTTAATTTTTATTTGTTCTTTCCTTCTGGAATTTATTGTACTCACTTTTCTATATTGTAGTTTGAACCTGCTTGCTCTTAAACCCCTTATGTTCTGATTGTGTGAATTTAATCACTTATATTTACAACCTTTTTACAATGTGGACCAAATGCTAAAATCAAAACCAGTACACATGAGCCGACCTCAGGGTCAAGGGGGGTGATAGGGGTAAGCCTTATATCTGTTAGAAAGTGTTATTGTGCAATTATTTTTTGTCTTAAATTTGTATCAAATATTATATCATTAATTATACTTCACGACAAAATCAATCACATGAGATTTACTTAATTAATGTAATTAATTTTTGAGACATTTGACAGGCTGTACCTCTTACATGAAAGATGAGGATTTTTAAAAGAGTTTTTCTGTGCGAACATAATAATTAAACATAAATGCTTTATAATTTTATTTTTACCCCTAATTATCTTGTCCTATAGAGTTTTTCTTTTTAAAAATGTTAAAACTACTTAAAAAAAAGAACAAGTATTCCTAAAGGTTACTTTTACATTGATGGATATATACAAACAGAAAGGTAATTAATTCGGAAAGGACATTATCAAATCTCTAATCATCAACTAGATGATTAGTGGTAGTACTAATTAAGCAAATGATTGGTAAAAGATGACAAGTACAACTAAAGAAGGTAAGTAGATTGAGAATGAATGAATTCTCACCCTCTATTTGCGCTTTATTTCATTATTAGTGACAAGTAAATAGTCTAAATGATCGCTAGTTGGATATGATTAAATTAAAGAAAACAAGAATTATAGCCTGATTTGACAGCACTATTGTTTTTGAAAACTGGATTTTTTTAGTTTTGGACACGAATGAAAAAAATGTGGATTGGTTCACCATCTCATTTTCTCATCTCTAACAAGCTAATACGGGTTAAATTATCTTTTTGTCATTGAATTGAATTTTAATTTATATTTTAATTATTAAATTATTATTTTTTTCAATTAATTCATTGAACTATAGTTATTCTATAAAAAAATTTAAAAAAAATCTTTAAAGAGTATTAAAAGTTAACCTTATATTTATGTGGCACCATATTAGACACTTATGTGAATTATTTAACATATTTAAAGATGACATCACAATAATAACGTGTATTAAAAATTAAATAAATTTATTTTTAAGCACTTTATATATTTAGGCATGCATCTTCTTGTTTTTAAAAAAAAAAATCTTTCATCTTCCTCGCATGAGCAAGTATTGCTGCAACTCCATAAATCTTTATCATCAGCCATAACCATTCAATCACTATTGTTGATTTGCATAGATCAGAAACACAAAGTTATAGAGATAACAATGGTCGATGATCTGATTTGTTAAGTTTTTCTCCAATTAACAATAATGGTCGAAATCTCCATAAAAATCGACCAACAAGTAGCAACCCAGATTTGTCTTGTACTATCTAGCGAACCATGCACCATAAATCTGCCTCCGGAAAAGAAAAGAAAAAGAAGATTAAAAAACAGATGTTTTATTATCCCTTCTATAGGGTCGCATTCCATTGCAGATCTAATTTTAGATTTACTGTATAATTTACAGGAGCAGGACCAATTTTTAATTGGTGAATAATGCTATTGTTTTTGGGTTTCTTCAAGAGTGATAGAAAGTATAATGATTCTTGATTGGATCGATGGTGCAAAAGTGGCTGGTGGAAGAAGATTGTATATTAATTTTCTAATTGAAGTGACGGTCCGGCTGCTGGAGGAAGAAGAACAACCTTCTTATAATTAATTTATTTAGGTTAATTAGTAATTATTAATATATATTTTTTTATTATATTTCAAGTAGATTTCTAATTTTGTTTTACAACATTTTAATTAGTTTAAGTAGTATTTTCTTATGTACAATTTGTTAATCTCAACTTTTCTTAAGTACATTTTTTAAATTTTCATTTTCACTATAGTATGCCATGTTGATCTATATATATGTGACGTGTAGACAATCTCTCTCACACATGTTGATCAATCCATTAAAAGTCAAACTAATCCATCCTTAAAAAAAGAAAAAAAGAAAGGCCACTATCTTTGTAAAATTACAAAGGCAATCCTACTTCTTCGAGGACTGAGAGTATGCAAGTGGATCAAGTACAAGGGCCTTGTTTTTTTAGTTGCAAACCCCTACCGGAACAATTTGGCTACCTCATTTTGAGTCCTTATCTTACGCAGAGTGCTTGTGTTCTTTGCTTTTGTTCTAGAGTATATAAATTCATCTATAGGACTACTTGAGGGGCTGGCTGGCTGGCTGGCAGCTTATAATTAAGTAGGGGGCATGGTCATGGATAAGGCCAGGCATAAGAAGAAATCATTTCTAGGCAGATAGTGGTGTGAACCGCATCAAATAATCATCTCTTTCTCTTGCTGGTATAAACTTTCAAAAGCGATCCAGTAGGTGCTCCTACTTGTTAATTCAACTAGTGGATTCATATCCAAAGAATAAAAATTTGTGCTTCCTCCACCTCCGCAAGCCAAGCTAGCCTCCAATTACGTGAGTTATGGTACTCTGACTCTAATTCTCTGTTATTATACGGACTGTGAGACATAGATGGCATATAGTGTTGTTATAAGTACTACTCTTTTGTGCTACTATAAATATTCCTTCCCCTTGGATATGACGTTGTGATTCTGTATAGGGGAAAAAGACAGAAGAACAAATTACTGCCAATTATAAACCTTCAGCAATGCCCAGTCAGAATTAGGCCAATTAGATGAGACAAAAAAAAGGACAAGCCAGTCCATTGCTGTGAGATTGTAAGGAGAGTACTAGACTGCATAGTATAATGAATTAAATTCAACGGTGGTTGAGGAGTAGTAGGCCTAATTGATCATATGAAATATACAACTAAAGACCCGAGATAAAAACAGGTGTCCAAATACCTTAGATTTGTTTGTCTACAATATTCAAAAGAACCCCCACCAAGTACACTGGAACTGTGAACTTGTATCTTCTCAATTCCCTGAACGGCTGATGAAATATTTTTCTATTAGACAATGGCTTTCAACAACCACCACGTGAATCCCTAAAATTACCTCCAATTGTGGTTACAGCATATCTATCCCCATTCTGCTGTCGACTCTTAGGATAATCTAGCTTAAACATTTCAGAATTGGCATCTTTAACCCGAATGTTACTCATAGGAGCCTGGGAATGGTTTCTCCTGGGGAAAGATACTCTTGAAGTAGAATATTTCCCTTCTGTTCTCCTCCAGAACTTTGGACTAAGAAATTCTGCACGGGACAGCATGCAACAAGTATTTCCTGCAGAGTTTGTGTCTGAAACACTTCCACTTGATACTGCCAGGTTCTGTGATATTTCACTTCCACTTGATACTACCAGATTCTGTGATATTTCATCAAGCACCAACTCTAGCCCATTTACACGTGTCTCCAGAGAATTCATCCCGCTTTGGGAGCTGCCAATGAACCTCTAGAATCATTTATGAAAAGGGATGAGTCATCTGGTTCTTAAATTTAATCCATCATTTATTCGATGCACGTGAAAATTCAACAATTGCAGCATTTATTAACTATCAAAGACAACTGTATAAGTCGAATACGTCTTCAAAATGTAGCAAAGTAAATGCATCATGTTAGGTAACATTAGGAAAGTAGAAAATAGGGCACAATTTTCTTTTTCTAAATTAACCAGAAAAATAACCGATAAGCTTTGAACCAGTTACCAATATCTTCTAGGCAAGACAGCATTGCAAACTAGGTATATACCTCTAGATTGAGGCAGATATTTATGAGATATATTAAAATGACTTAATATTGCAGGAATAGCTAAGAAAGATGTGAATTTGGGAGTGTGGGATGGGTGGACGGGACACTTTGCTAACTTAAATGAAAAAATAGGCAATTTTTACGTAGTAATTACCAGTAATTAAGAAAGAAAGAAATCTTGATAGGGAATGGAATTAAAAGTCCGCCCTGCTTCAGAGCATAAGGAAGGAATCCGACAGTTAGCTCCATTTCTGGGTGCCCGAATAAAAGGTTATTATTCATCTAATAAAAAATTTATTTCCTTCATGGGGAGAGATTATTCAGCAACATACCTGGAGAAGATCCAAAAGACTGGATTGCTGATTTTCAATCTGTACAAGCTGTTTTTGTATCAAAAACATATCCTCAACCTCTTTGTGGTTCCAATAGATATCTTCAGAAGCACCGTCGACTGCTACATTTAACTCGCAGTTTTCATTCTCAATAAACGGAACCACACGAGACCTAGATCTCAAATCACCAAATTTTTTTGATTTTTCATCAGGGCTTTTATTGAAGAGGACATGTTTTGCTTCCTGCTTTAAATCACTACAACGTCCATTATCAACAGATCCTGATAGACTAGAGTTTGTGATCCTAAAAACATCCTCACAAGTCACCTTCAAGTAGGGCTGGGCTACATCAATTTCAGTTTTCCAATCAGAGGTTTTTTCTAAGTCCATTTGTGGTTTCCTGGAAGTAGTCTTTAAAGGGATGCTCTTCTGGTTGGTGGTAGTAGATGAACAATCAGATGGTCGCACCCTGCTTGTGAGGATGGTTTTCTTTGGTTTAGGAGTTTCAAAGCCAATCTCACCGGGACTTTTGCTGGCAGGAGGAGAGTATATTCCACTTCCACAATCTGGATGCATAGAGCACCAAAAAAGTTAATTTGAGATTGACAAGTTTAACTTTGCTCGTTAAAACTTGGAGACATCAATATCAATGAGGAATATTGTTATTCCCACAAATTTCTCCTTCAAACAACATTTGAAGTTTAGAAAAAGTAGTTCCCTTCAATCATGTCTCCAAAATCATGTTTTCTGGACAAAGATACAAGAGCCATGATGGTAGAATACCCAACAGATCCCCAAATGTGGACATAAATTTACAGAAACTAATTATTTGATATGGTCAAATAATTAATATATTTATGTTAAGAATAGTAGAGAACAAAACAAAGACAAGAGAATAAGAAGATTAGTTGGTTCTTTAACAGAGAAGGCATGACATACTTAAATAGAAACAGGAAACTAAAATTTTTTAGTAAATAAAGGTAAAATCTTTTTGCAATAATTTAAGGGCAGACATATGTCAAGATGAGAAATATCTTATATGTCAATAGTCAAATAGTTAAGCGTCCAAACAATGTCAAATATGAAAAGGCACATACGTCTAAGTTAAAAAAATTCTTTTTCTTTTTGGTTCAAGTCTAAGTTGAAACTTATCAAATACTCTATGGCAAGTGAAAACGTGAAAGTATCTTCAACAAAAAAAACTACTAGTCCAAATTCTTTTCCATATAAAACAAATAAATTCTATTTTTTGATTTAACTATACCTTTCCAAAATTTGTGATGTCAGACATACTTGCTCTCTAGAGCTCAAGTTACTCAAAATCTTAACTTAGCAATCTAATAACCCTATAACTCACAAGTCATTATTCTGATACAAGGAATGAAATTTAGTTTAGAAACAATTGACACAGATAGAAGCATTTTTTTTTTTAAAACGGAAACACTAAAACTTTCTTGAAATAACCAAAAATCAACTGAAACATAACTCCGAGGACTGAAGCGGTGAAGCCAATCCAGACGGCTTCAATTTTGGAACCTACTTCAACAAAACAGAAAAACAAATTTTGCTCTTATTTTCTTTAATAGTGGAAAATTTGATCATGCTATAACAACACAATTCAACCAAACCACAATATGGAAATATATAAACCAGATCCTAAAAAAGAGTATGACAAGCCTTAAAAAAATAAGAACAAATTGCTATCATACACGAATTAACTGGTCTTGAACAAATTACAATACAATCTTAATTATCTTTCAAGAATAAAAAATTATTCTAAATAAGAGCACAATTAACAAAAATCAAATTAGAAATAGAAAAAACCAAAACAAGACATAGCAATGAATAATAATTCATTACCTTTCGGGAATTTTGTAAGCTGAGAAACCTCATCAGCAGTAATCTCCTTCCACAATTCAAATGCCCGATTCATTGTGTCTCGAACCACCTTCACCTGTTAAAATATTAAACATTAATTTCAATCCTTAAATTCCAAAGGTCTTATTTGAAAATCAAAATCCAATTCAATTAATATTTAACAAGATTTTTATTTAAAAATCGTTTGCTTAATTTCCCATGAAATTTTCTGAGTGATTTAGTTACAATTTTGCAACCATCATACCTTATCAAATCTGCGACTCTCTAAAGAAGCCAAACACGAAGACTTAAACTCGAACAAAAGATTTCTCTCCGTCATCGCGAATCTCAGTAACGCCTCCGCAGCTGCCTTCCTCGCCGCCCAGTCCTCGCTGCTCAAGAACTCAACCAAGCATTGAATCAAACAATTCAACACAACACGATGCTTTGCACCACCAGCACTGACGATGCTGCCGATGAGAGATAACATTGCCGGCTTCGCCTTAAAGCAATCGTTCTTAATCAATTTCACCAGTTTCGGCAATAGCTTCTGCAACTGAGCCGGTTCAGGGTCCGGTGACGCCTCAATTGCCGCCGCGAGGCATAAAGCCGAGCCGATTTGCAAATTGTAGTCCTGCTCGTGTAACATGGCCTCGACCAGTGGCTTCGAGAGCGACGAGAATGGAGGTCTGGTTATCTGAGAGGCCATAGAGGAAACAGCGTCGACGCAGGCGGAGCGGACAGCCGAGTCGGAGTCGCGGAGGCGGCGGATGACGGCAGAGAGCATTTTAGAAAGGTGAGGAGAGAGAGAATCTCCGTGGGAGTTGGACAAGATGCCTAAGAGGCGAACGCATTGCTTCCGCACGGGGGATTTCTCGGAGGAGTTGGTGGTGGAGAGGCAGGTGAGGAAGGGAGAGAAAGAGTCGGGAGTTAGGGTTTTGGCGATGGAATCGAGCTCGGTGGTGGCGACGGCGAGGGTGTCCCGGTCGGAGAGCTTGTTGAGGCACGTGATCACCCGGTACTTTAGATCAGACGATGGCGGAGGAGTTGGGGAGTGTCGTTTGGCTACAGACATTTTCTTTAACAAGTTTGTTATTAGTACCGATGGTGGTGACTGATGAATTTTTCAGTTCCCATATGGAAGAGGAGAACGAGGAGGAGGAGAGGGTGGGGGTGGTGACATTGGCGGTGGGCTGGGCAAATTGTTTTATGCAGGTATGGACCGTATGGTCCGTGTCACGTTATGGAGTAATTATTCACTCTTAGGACACTTAATATGTAATATCTCATATTATTTTAATATTTAAAATATATTATTTTAATTTAAATATTAAAATAATAATTTATAAATAATAAATAATATTAAAATATCACATAATAAATATTCAAAAAAAAAAATAATTTTTCCACGTTGTGTGTGTCAGTGTCTAACGTGGACTATAAAAGATAAAATATGATATTTCACATGATCTACATTCACCTAGAGATGTCATATATTCATGTTGAAATATTATTTTTGATATAAAAAAATCCCTCAACTCGGGTACTGTGGCAATTGAGTTCATTTAAGCAAATTTATTTATGTTTTTAAACTTTCAAAAATTAGATATTATAGTAAATTAAATATAATTTTTTATGATTATAATCTTTTGATTTATATTTTAAAAATAATTAGATAAATTTTAATTCTAAAATTAATTAATTTGAATTTAAATTTTAAATTAAACTAATTTTTTCGAGAAGGAGGAGTATTACGAATAGATATTCATAAATTTTTATATATATTTATTTACATAATATATTATTTTATTTTATTGTAACAAAAATTATAAAATTTTGCAATAGAATATAGCAAGAGTCATTAATAAACTTGAACCTAGAGATGACAATTTACACCAAAATCGGTCAAATCGTATAGAATCGATCGATTTTTATCTAAATTGTTGGTCTTATCAATGCAAGAAATTTTAAATCAAGATCAGTGTGATGTGATTTTGATATTTATCTGTGAACTGTTGATACATCACACTATTTTTTGAATGACAATGCACTAGTCCTTGAAGCGCTGTATATATATTTGTTTAAAAAATATATGCAGCCTATGAACGGAACATACATAGTTTAATAGATTGACTTCTTACGAGATTTAAAATTGTTTTACTACAAACAATTATTGAATATTGCATTTTTTTTTCTTATTGTACCTTTTTCTCATGTAATGTTACTTGTTTAGAAACACTGATGAGTTGTGGCTTATTTCTTTTAATGTTGCGTTGGATGTTGATGTAATTATAATTCTAAAGTAAGAACAGCTAGCTAGTATACTATTAATGCCGTTATTCATGTTGCAATCAACCTTTTTTTTTTAATTATTAATTTTTTATCAGTACAAGCAAATGCGATTCAAATATACATTAGTCGATGTGATTTTGGTATAGATAAATTTTGAACCGTTGTCGATACGGTGTAATTTCAGTTCAAGATCTTTTAAAATCGATGTGATTCCAAATCACTAAAAAATCATAACTGTATCGCACCATTGTCACCCCTACTTGAACCCATGCAACAAGGATATGAATTTTTAAATATTTTTTTCTTTTAAGTATGAGTCTGCTATGTATTGCGATACATTTTTATTGAAATACAATTACAAAATATATCAATACATCTAATTGAATAAAATTATAAGAAAACTTTATTTATTACGTATCTGCATCTTTTAAAAAAAGTTATTATTAATATTTATCCATGTAATTGATATAAAAAAATTAACGTAAATATTCATAATATATATTATTTTCTTTTAAGCATGTGTCAAAGTACAACTTATGAGTATAAATTTTTAGAGTTGTTATTATTATAAGAAAAAAAATTAATATTTCTACACTATCTTATTCACACGGTATGGTTTCTCTGAAAAAAACAAGAAAGAAATTCGGTAAGGAAAAAATTATTTTAGAAATTCGAGAAAAGTAAATACTATGTGTGGCGCACGTTGAAGAGGGTGTTATTGAGGAGAGATTATTCAATGCACCAAAAGTATAGTTACAGTATATTCTCTTCATTCAAATAACAGTAAATTCTACTGTACGTGAGGCTTATTACTATGTAAATGAAAAAAACATACTGTAGCTATATTCCCGATAGATACAATAATTTTTGGTCGCTGAGGTATCGTAGTTGGCCAAGGATTAGTAAATCTAGGAGAAAGAGCTCAATGTACAGCTTGCGAGGGACACACATGGGGAAAAGTATTTTTAAGTTCTCCGTGCCAGAAAAAAATCACGTGACATTGCAGGTGCTTATTCATTGAACTCCAGAGTTTCTGTACAAGTACTTAATTATTTTCTGAACAACGTTACGTATATAATAATTAAATATTATATTTATTTATATTATTAAAAATTAGGATATAATATAAATTTTAATATTATATTATATTTTTTAATAATATAAATAAATATAATGTTTGATTATTGTGTATTTATATTTATTTTATTAAATTTATCAAATATATAATAATGATATGTTAAAATTTTCTTGTGATTTTATAATATAAAAATAAATAAATATATTTAATTTTAAAAAAAAATAATAAAATATATCTCTAATTTAGACTACCGGTTATTACAATTGCAGTTAGCAACGACACAATTACAAATGGTGGTTAGTTTCTAAAAATTGTTAAAATTATATGAACGGAACAGATTTCAAATCCCGTATTTCGTCGTCTCTTATTCTTTGTTACGTCTTGTGTTATCAAGAGCAATATTATTATTTAATTACTATTTAACCTTGTAGATAAATAATAATATTGTATATCAATACATATAAGATGTGACAATAAATGAGACACTACCCTCCAAACTCTTACGCTCGCGAGCCCTCTATTTGCGAAGAAGGGTATCAATTTGCAAGATAGAAATAGGAAAAAGATATAAATAATAATATTTTTTAATGATTCATATAATAATTTTTATAAAAAATAACGAGATCTATTATATAAGTGATGGGTCCAAGTGAGTCATATTATTTTTTGTAAAGGTTATTAACAAAATCATTAGCAAGATCATTGGGCATAGCAAAACTCGTAGAAATAGGAGCTTTGCTATGTTCAATGATTTTGTCAATGATCTTGTCAATGACCTTTACAAAAAATAATGAAATTTACTACTTACATGATGAGTTCTACTATTTTTTATAAAGATCATTCCATAAATTATTGTAAAACAATATTACTTATATCTTTTTCCTAAAAATAACGAGTGTACATAGACATGTGTTACATTCAAAAGAATTATGTCCGGTACTAAAATCCACGTTATCCATTTTGGATTTTTAGGCAAGCCAATTAATTGAACAATTATTATCAAAAGACAATACTATATATACAATATTTGATATCAAAATTAATTATTATATTTATCTTAATTATTTCTGAAACAAATTTTCGTGTCAGGTCATATTTTTAATAGTTGAGATATATTTTGTTACTGATTTTGTCATCAAATATTGTACACTTGTACTTTTTCATTATCAAATGGCTAAGTTGATACGGGTTGTTAACGGTCAATTTTATCCAACACTTGTTGTTGGATTTAAATATAGAATAAACCTATAAAAAGAAATATATTAGTGACTCGATGGCGATAGATAATAAAAAAAATTCTCTAGTATGAAAATTAATACAACATTTAAGAGAATAAAGTGATTAACAATATATGAATATATTAAGGTTTATAGCCAATATAATAATATTGTGCTTATAATCTTGCACCTCATGTACTTTGTATTTATAGAGTTTTTGTGTTGTATTAGAAGGGAATGATCTTTAGCTGAGTCAACTAACGAATTATCTTTTTTTGAGTTCCCGTAAAAAATGATAATTTCATATAGAGATACAAAAAAATTTATAATTATGAATATTACTAGTTGATACTTAATTGGTAAATAATATCAAACGGGCAAATATTTTGGGCCTACCTAACTTCAAGGAAAGGTAGAAGATATTTAACCTTGACTCATTAAGTCAAGTCCAATTAAGAACTAACGAAATATGGTATTAACATTGTCTCTCACTCAGTTTTATTAATAAGACTAAGGAGTTTGAACATTAAAATCCAGAATTATTAAGCTCCTCGTCAAAGTTATATGAGCTTAAGTCTCAAAGAAGACCAAGGGCTCCTCTTAAGCTATAATTGTTCAAAATAGCAATCTTACTATCGGAGCCTGAGTCGGGTCAATCCCGAATCTAAAAAAGATAAATACTAAGAGAATTTAGATAGTTCGAGGAGAATAATTCGCATATGAACTCATTTGGGAATCAAGGATTCGAGTCGCTATTTATATTATACATCTCAAAGAGGTGCTTTTCGGTCATTAGATTGCCTTACGTATAAAGCTTTACATGATAAGTTCTTGTAAAACTAATAGATCAAAGGATAAGGAGTCATATAAAAAAGAGCAACATAGACCAACTCTATTAAGACTATTTTGATTGCACCTTTTATAATTTTGAGTTTCTTGGTCATCGAACAAGTTTTTCATATGCTCATAAATGGCGATTATAATTAAGAAGACATGTTTAATTACCTGAAAACAATATTTTATACAAAACTTTATTTGATTCTAGAAAGTTCACAGTATATGTATAAATAATTATGTCAAATTAGATAACTCCAGAGACAAAAAAATAATCTATGAACTGTTAGAGGTCTTTTTTCTATCGCTAATGTTAGCTCAATTTTATCCAAGAATTGTTGTCGATCGAATCCAAAAGCAGAATAAACCTTTAAAAAAGAATACACCGATGACCCGAAGATTGAAATCACCATGGAGAACCCTCTGATGTGAGAATCAATACAAGTTTTGAGATAATAAAGTGATTAATAATAAATGTATTAGGGTTTAGAGCCAATATAATAATATTATGTGTAGATTTTGTACATCATGTACCTTATATTTATAGACTTTTTATACCATATTAAGATAGAAGGATCCTCGATTGAGTCAATTAAGGAATTATTCTTTATTGAGTTTTTGTAAAAAATGATACTTTCATATAGAGATGAAAATTTTTATGGATATTATTTGTCGATACTTGATTGACAAGTAATGTCAAAGAATAAATACTTTAGGCCTATCAAAAATTTTAAAAAAATAAAATATATTTAATCGTTATTTATTGAGTCAAGTCCAATTAAGAGATCGTGAAATATGGCATTACCATTATTGATAGTCCCAGGCTCCCGCTCTTCCTCTCGTATCACATACATAATTGTTAACACGGGGGTCTACATGATAGTCCCGGGCTCCCACTCTTTCTTGCTGGTGATATTTTCTTGAACTTTATAATGTTTTGCTACTCATATGTCGTTCAAATTAAGTTAAAAAAATACATTCTCCGTCTCAAAATTAAATATACATTTTGATTTTCCTAAATCATTTTACAAAATTTTAAAATTTAAAATTAATATAAATTTATTTAATTTTGATATGTATAACAACTGTCGTAACCTAACAAAAAAGATACTATTAATTATAACATATTAACTAATTATGTGTATAAGTGTCCTATGCAAACTTTGATATAAGTTTATACATAAAATAAATAGATTAAATTGGATCCTTCTTTTGAACGTATGAAGTATAACTTAATTGCATGTGATTATACAATATTGGATGTTTCTTAATTGTACACCTATGTCTCAACTGTACACACATAGGTCACACTCAATATAGTTTTTTTTAAAGATATATTTTCAATCTTAATAATGTTTGAAAGAATTATCCCCAACTCGCAATCAATAACAAAAACATAAAGTGTCTAGATATGATTGGTATATCTGGCTCACTTATGAATAATATAACATGATCAATCACATTCAGATACATTATTTTTTAGGATAAGTTCATAAATAATAATTAAATATTACATCAAACACTATATTTATTTATATCATTAAAAAGTGAGGTATGACACGAATGTTAATACCACGCCCTACTTTTAAATGATATAAATATGATAAATGTATTATTTGATATAGTATTTAGTTATTATTTAATTATATGTATTCTATTTTTTATTAATCACTTTTTTAGATTATTTTTTGTCATCATAATACTTATTCGTATGTAATATATGTACGATAAAATGGTAACACTCGATGAGATATTCATTGGGAGCGGAGGTAGCTACTTGCTGCTGGTATAACCCACCAAAGAAATAAGCAGATCCCCTTGTCCTTTGAAACCATCACATGGGGAGCTCAAATTTTGTTAATAAAGTCCAAAACCATAGAATGTTATCTGTTGCATGCATGTATCAGGACCATTTTTTATATATATATATAGAGATTTTTTTTGCATTGTGGCCATGGATAATCATGGTTTTTATCTCGGGGAATACGATCACATGCAGTCGTGTCTCATGTGGTGCAAGAAATCATAGAACTATAAAAGAGAATGACCGATCGTTTATTTGGATAGAAAAGAAGATAAACTGGCTAGCTACAGTGCCCACTAGTTATAATGGAGTGGTACAGATCGAGTGAGATAAAAATACTTTTACTAATTAAAAGAACTAAAAGATAAAAGTTTTTTTCATATATATATATATAAACTCACATAATGTATGATATCATGTCCCTATTACAACCTTGTCTGTTTTAAATTTTGTGCAGTTGATATATGTGTAAAAGCAAAATTCAACCAATAAATACTACTCAAAAGTCCAAATAGAAGCCCCTTGAATATTCCGAAAAGGTTGAGAGAAAGATATTTTACTCAGAAAACTAGACAAGTACCAGTAGGAAAAATTGTCTTTAACCTAATTTATCATGCATCGATCTAATGGCATGGAGATGCATGAGAGGGGTATTTTGGAAAATGGAAACGTATTTTAATATTGATCTTAATTGAATTTTTAACTATATTTCGATCATTATTGTATAATTATCAAATAGTTTTCACGTAAATTTATATTACATTAATTAGTTTTCTTTAAGAATTTTATATTATAAAAACGTTAAGTAAGTAAAAAGCACATGATATTTTCAAAGGGTAAGTTTGTTTATGTAAATATTCTCAATACATGCATGGTATCGGCAAATGATATATGTATGGATTCGGTTCCTTTGTTAGGGTACTTTAAATTTTGGAGTTCTCTCAATTTTAGTCATTATTTCTAAATTACTGATTGAAATTAATTTTTATGCAAAACTCATTAAAAAGATGCTAAAACTACGTAGTTTTAATACAAAATGAATTAAGACATAAACCTAAAACAGGCTTTCATTCTCAAATTTGAAATTATCTCATCGATCCGATCAATGCTATTGTAGTGATTAAATCGGATCAATCTATAAGATTTTTCATTTTAATTTCTGTTGAAATATCTAGTACTCATCATCATGCTCACCATATTTTAATCTATGTTAATTGTAGAACAATTTGTACGTTGAGGAATTAATGTTATAGAACCCTTTGGTAAATGGATGTGTTTAGTGTTTACTCTCTAGCTTAATTACTCTGCATGACAATGGATTCGATGAAGACGGGGAAACCGAATTCATCAACTGATTTATTTCTTTAACTCAATGTTGGGTTCTCTCTTGTACTCTTCTTCAAGCCAAGAAAGTTTACGATAAACAAAATCTCCATCACCAACATAAAGATTTGAGCTTTTTAATTTTCTTTTTGAGATACTTTTGGAAAAATAAGATAATAACTGAAATGTACTTGAAAAAAGAAAAGAAAAGATGCTCTCCAAAAGATGGAAGCGATAATTTATGGTGTATGTACTTAATCTCAGCCATTTATCGGAAAAATTGAGAGAATTACAAAGTTTGGAGTATTCTCGGAACTCCAGAAAAGTCGGATCCGATATATTATTTTTATATTTACTTATTGTAATAGCTGGTTAGTAAATGTATGTATCTTAGGCTTCATTTTCTTTATAAAAGAATTTTTGAAAAATAAATATATTAATATATTTTAAACTTTTTTCTGATATTTATTTATGTCTTAAAACTTTATTATCCTTTATCGCAAAAAGTTATCATCAATATTATTTAAATTTAAATGGCCCAGGGAAAGAAAAATCTACTAGCAACAAAACAGATCTCTGACCTTTCGCTGCAACTTGTATTACTCTAACAAGGCTGATAGTAACTAGCAAGTGGGAATCCTAGGCTTAAGCCAACGGCTGCATTGGAACATGGGAGAGGTATTTAAATAAACAGCTAGTACTAAAAAAATTTAATAGCCCTCAAATTTTATAATCATGTTCTAGGATACAAAATTACAGATGGATTTATGTCCTGCACATTTAACCTATTGGGGTTTGCATGGGGTACTAGGGTCGACCTGCCTTATATATAGTTGCAGTCCTGTGGACCATATATATATATTACTAATTACTTATGACTCTGCTATATAGTATATATACATACATTTGCTCTGACAACTGGATAGCGGAATTCATATATACATATGCTTTGACAACTGGATAACAGATTTAGTAGCAGCTCCTAGAATTGGTGTACTGGTTTTTGGTTTTTTCTTGAAGTAGCATAATTTTAAATTCCTGCAACAATACTGAATACTTGTGTGTATAAAACAACTTACTTTGTAATATTAGCTGTCGGATCCGATCTCCTATAGTACTTAACTAAGCTGTGATCCCGACTATATATAAACATAGCAAATTTAATGATGTCTGGATGGATGATTAAGACGACCAGTTTTAGTATAATTGGTTCACAATGGCCTTAAAATAACTACAGTTTAAGTAGGGTTTTTTTAAAGCAGTTTATAATATTAACTATTTTATTAATTAAAAATAATCAAATTTTCATAAATTTTGGAATTTAAAGTTTTATAAATTAACTAAAAAATATATATTAAATGAGATTTTTTTTTGTGGAATGAATATCTCCTAATTTGCCAATAAAATATTCCTATGATGTAATGGGAGATTGTTTAATATTGTGACGGAGGAAGATGGCTTATCATCGTGCCTCTAATTGCACCGCTAAATTTCTTAGTAATAAAAATTATGGGAACAATAATCTCGGGTTTGTTTGAGAATGTTTTATTTTAAAATGATTTATAAGTTAAAATTTAAAATAATTTATAAGTTATTTTAATTGATGACTTAAAATAAAATTGATGACTTAAAATAAAAGAGTTTGACACAATTTTAACTTATAAATCAGAAATTAAATTAAAGGGAACTAATATTTTTATATGTATTTTTAATATTTTTACACAATCCTCTTTTGCATAAGTACAAAGTGAATCTCATCTTCACGTGAAACTGAACCATGTAAATATAAAAAAATGTAAGTAGAAATAGTGCTCCCCTAAATGAAAATAAAATGTGACGGAGATTGATTAAAATGACTTATAAATTAAAATAAGATGTAAATACTATTAAAATTAGAGCAAAAGAGTCTTTATATTTGATCAAAATTACTTATGTTAAAATGACTTATAAGTCATTTTTTTAGAAATAAAAAATTATTACTTCTCAAAAAGTATTTATAAGTTCAAAAATAAGTCACAATTAAACATTTGAATAATAAAAAAAAATTTATAAATTAATTTGACCAATTTATAAGTTGCGGTGGAATATACCCTTGTCAACTGATCGATCAGCCAAAAGAGAATATTTGAGAGAGTATATTAATTGAGCTATGTAGGATTCGGAATCTCTTTCATAGTAGATAGTTGGTCCACGGCCAACTTGCATAAAACACATTTAACTATAAATTTAGTATTGAAAACAAACTACAAATAAGAGTTGTGTCTAATATGTTTAGTTGTGAACTATACACCCTAGGCAGACTTCAATATCCAAAAAAAAAAACAATAATAAATAAAAATATAAAATAAAAAAAGATTCTCATTTTTTTGAATGTGAAGCGTATTTAATGCATGCATGTAAGTCTATTAAAATGTATGTTGCACATTTTGAATGCATTTGGAGCTTATGCATCTTATCTTATTTGTGTGTGCATGCCTATTGCCTGATAGGTGGGTGAGAGTGGGGTTCAGATGTCCGGAGGACAAAGGCAGAGAATTGAGATTGCACGAGCAGTGATAAGAGCACCTAGCATATTGCTCTTCGATGAAATTAACCACCAGCGCATTAGACTCCGAATCCGAGAGAATTGTTCAAGAAGCACTAGACAAGGCTGCTGTTGGTCGCACCACAATTATTGTTGCTCATCGTCTTTCCACAATTCGCAGTGTCAATCCAATTGCAGTAATCCAAGAAGGGCAAGTTATGGAGACTGGTTCACCTGAGGACTTGAGCCTAAATCAAAATGGAATATATATTAAACTCCTTCGACTTCAACAAACAAATAATATAGAAAAAATTAAAGATCAGTCCGTCTTATCAACAATTCCCAGCTTCATCTACAGAATCTATTAGTAAAGGATACGAAAGTGGTGAAAGTAGATTAGGACAAAAATTTACAAATCCTTCATTTTGGATACTGTTTGTTTTAAATCTTCTGGAGTGGAGACAAGCAAGCATGGGGTGTTTGAGTGCAGCTTTGGCCGGGGCAGTGCAACCTTTGATGGGGTACGCCATGGGAAGTATGGTGTCCGTGTATTTTTTGCCTAATCATAATCAAATTAATCAAGTCCGAGACGAAGAAATATGCTTTCTTCTTCCTTGGCTTGGCCGCGTTTTCTTTGGTAATTAACATTGTCCAGCACTATAACTTTGCTGTTATGGGGGAGTACTTAACTAAGAGAATTAGAGAGAGCATGTTCTCTAAAATACTTACTTTTGAAGTTGAGTGGTGGTTTGATCAAGATGAGAATTCTACCGGTGCTGTTTGTTTTAGACTTGGTAAGGACGCTAATTTGATAAGTCGTTTTTAAAAAAGGGGTTTTAGAATAATTTATATTCCCTGAAAAAAATAAAGGGTTCTTAAAAAAATATATAACGTATTTTTGAAAAAGCCTATTTTAATGTGTCCCTTTTGTGTTTCAAATTCAAGGTGAGGTCGCTGGTTCTCTTCTTGTGCAAGCAATGCCTGCCGTGATCATGTCATGCACAATGGGCCTCATCATATCATGGAAGCCTGCAGTAGTCATGATTACCGCCCAGCCCCTCATTGTGGCCTGCCTGTATTAGGTAGAGGCTATTTCCAACATCCGAACTGTAACACCATTCTCTTCACAAGCCCGTATTCTTTAGATGATCAGACAAGACAAAGAAGGCCCAAAAAAAAGAGAGTAGTCCTGGTTTGCTGGCATTGGGCTGGCTACATTGGAGCGGGTGATAGTTGGGCGGACCAGCATGGTTGTGGCCCATCATTTGAGTACGATGCAAAATTGTGAACCGATTTTGGTCTTGGATAAAGGAGTTGTTGCGGAGAAACGAACCCACAAATCTCTCTCTACTAGAAAGAGGTGGCGAGTATTGAGTAAGGCCCATCCCCATCAAATGTGTAGATTAATAATTTACCTTCCTTTTTTCTTTTTCTTTTTGATAATTTGAGCAGAATTTTACCTTCCTTCCTGTTGCTCCTTGCTATTTGCAATTTTTAAAGAAACATTATCATATTGTTGCTTTATTCTGCCGTCATAGCTGATGCGGTTAATAATATTGGTCTAATGATAATGAATTTTAGAAGATAATAAACATGTGGGATGATAATAAAGAACGGTTGAGATTAAAAATAAAATTACAACGTCCATTATTTTTGGACTAGTTTATCCATACCCTCAATCAATTTATGGTCTTTATTACCTTTGCCTTGTTTGAAGTTAAATTAAACAGTCCACTAGATATACGGCGAAATAGAATTAAGAAAGAATTAATCTCGTTCGCTTCACATTCTAGTGGACTAAGCATAACTTCAGTGCAATACGACAACGGCAACAAGGCAACAGGATTGAACTGCTAAACACCTAACATTCACCTATAACAATTGAACAATCCGTGCTCCACAATTTATTCAAACGATAAAACAATTCAAATAGGAAAGTGAAAAAATATATACCAGGTTGATTCAAATTCAATAAACCACCTGAAGGTGATTCCTCAATCATTGCCACAACATCATCGTCTTGGTTTTCATAGGTAAATACCATATTATGTATGCGGCATATTATAGTTCAAAATATGTTCATCATTCTTCATAATTGCATTCACAAATAGAGGTAAAAAGACATTTCTTATTCAGTAATGCTAAAATTGATCAAGTACAGACCATTTGACAGAAAGCATACCAGTCATGTATACTAAAAATATTCAAAAAGGGAAGGTTTCGATGCATAGAGAGCATTAATGACAAGCATTGAATACAACCAAAAACCCAAGCTATTATATGTCAAAAGCGGATGAGATTGTTGCAAATTTGTGGGGTTTGCGATGGGTTTGTGAAGATGTTTTGATGAAATTGCCAAATGAACTCAACGCGGTTTAGTTGAGTTTAGGGGCATTTTTGGGTTTAATCTGTCCGCTAATATTACTAACGGACATTATAATTTTATTTTTAATCTCAATCGTTCCTTATAATAATCAACTGATTATAAGGTATTTGCTCAATTTTGATCTATAACAAATATTTGTTATGAATTATCATATATATATTCAAATATCTTGAATTAAATTATGATCCCTTATTTGGATAATTAATGTTGGGTATTAATAAGTTCAGATGACCTTTTCATTCAATCATTTAGGTTAGGTAAATTCAGAATTCCTTGTTGAGTTCAGGTAAGATTGGGTATCTAATAACTAGATATAGCTAACAAATGATATGCATCAATAATAATACGGATACACGGTCGACAGATTTTTGTACAAATATATTCGGTGGAGAAAAAAATATTCAAGGTATGGACCAAACATGTTGCATCACCTACCAAGTATGACGTCTATGGATCTAGTAACAAAACTCCTATGTATGACTATTCCCTCGATAGATTCCCTTACTACATAGATACCAAGTCAATCTCAATTCCGTTATTTATTATTTTGAATGATTCAACCTCCCTTTGGTCAATAATTTGATATTCATACAATTAAGAATAATGTTTTTTTTATATGATTATTTATTATCCGGTGAATAATATATAACAATAATATCTGTATTTTAAAATTAAAAATTTGAGACTTTCAATATTATTAAATTATCAGTGAATTCCATATTCATGAAAAAGAAATTATTTAAAATAAAAAAAAACTTTGTGCTTGACTTTGTTTTTGACATGAGGGTGAAAAACCGCCAATCACTTTGTGGGCCCAAATGATATTACTTATGATTTCTTGACATTCATTTATGTAAACTATCATCTTTAAATAAAATTCTGGTTTATTCCAAAAGCATTTAAATAAGACTTTAGAAAAAGGCCCAAATGATATTTAATGAGTTGGATTGATATACAAGTTGCTTATGACTTTAATTCTAACGGGCTTAAAGGCTCTACTTATAATTTTGTGAGCTTCAGCCCATTTATACATGCACTCCTTATCTAAGTAAACTTTGTAGTGGACTAATAAATTTGGCAAGTCAATTGCCATTTACACCCTCCTTGTACTAATTAATTCGATCTAGCTTGACAATAGCTGTTTACTAACAGCCACTTATGCGCTCATACCAAACCAACCTTCTTCGCTAAGAACAAAAGCTAGGTTAACCCACATTTGCCCTAGCCTTATCTTTAACTCTAAAAAGGGATTTAAAAAAAATAGGTTGGTTTGGATTGAAAAGGGGGGTTGAAGTGATATATGTAATTTAATAGCTATGTGTATAACTCAACTTGTTTCGTCGCACGATTCTTGAATTTGATTAAATCATTTAAGATGAATGAAGAGTTAATTTTCGTTATGAAAGAAAATATGTAATGTGATATTAAATATTGACAGTTAACTCTTCACTTGCATAAACTAGAGTGCGAATAGTGTATCCTCCAATACTGTATATATTAATATTAATATTAAATTAAATCTTAAAAATTACATACACGTAAAATTATCTAACTATCCATAATCTATGACCGTAAGTAAATCATTACCTTTAGCTTAAATTCACTCTTCAATTTTATTTATTGTTACTTTTCTCTCGCATAAAATTGAGTACGGATAATTTTTTTCTCCAATATTACACCCTTTTATTCTTTCTATTTAAATAAACATAGCAAAAACGGAATTATGTAAACATAAAACTAGTATTCTACCTCAATAACCTTGGGCCTTCCTCCATTAATACCTTTGGCCCAGATTCTCCTCCTCACGCAGACGTGTGTTATGAAAGTCAAAATCTCTAACTTTGTAGCAAAAATTTAAATTAATTATTTTAAAACTTTTCATTTCAGAAAATTAATAGAGTATAATTCAGGGCAGGGTATTGTATTTTAAATATCTATTTGATGTCCATTTTTCTTAACACCAAGGTCCAAAAATACTTTTTAATCCAATGGTAAATTACATACAGAGCTCTCACCCTCAAATTCTCTATATACTGTTAGAGACGCATACATACATATGTATGTATTGTTTACATCCTAAAAGTGGAAGAGCGTTTATATAGATTCATTCTGATACTTACACAATTTATTTACATACAGAGCAGACCTTCAAATAATTCCTCATTTCATTGGTGAATTCAACGCTTTGCTCTTCGCCGTCCGAAAGATCTTAATTTTCTCTCTGTAAATGTTTCCTTTTGATTTTTTGCATTGTAATTGCTTGCAGTTATCTTATGTGCTTCCCTTTACATTCAAGTAATGCAATTTACACTTTCGTTGTAGGATTTGCCATTTGAAAGGTGATCTGTTGAAAGGTTTGGATTATTTTTTTTCTTCAATTATTGTTGCTTAATTTTTGTTTATAAGTTTGGTTAGATCTGTTATGTAATTTTTGGCTGAATGAGAAAGTTGTTTTTGATAGGTTTTTCATTATATACATAAAAAAAAAAAAAGTTTTAAGAGCGGATAAAGCATGATTTGTTGAAGATTAAAAGTTAATTACACAAATGAAGAGGTCTAGAGATGATGGTTACATGAGTTCTCAACTTAAACGCCCCATCGTCTCTTCTCGTGCTGAACCGTAAGTCTTCAATCTCTATTTGTGTATTAGTTAAGTATTTCTTTTCGTTAATCTGTGGTTAAATGTTTTCCCTGCTAATTATGAGGAAATAGTTCTGTTAGAAATGAGATTTAGCTCCTTAGTAGCTTTCTATTTAATTATTCCGTAATAGTTCCAACATTAAATCAAGCCTTGTTTAGCAGTTTGTTAGAATTGTGCGTGTATACTAGATTACTGGTTTTGATTTGTACTATGTATTTATTATCATTGATTTTGCGATTATGTAAATAATTTCACTAATGGAAAAGATTGAATTTTTATAAAGTTTTATCCTTTCTTTTATATCTTTTGTTTTCCATATGCATTAGTTTGTTCCTTCCAAAAAAAATTGTTACGAGTTTAGTGATATATTAGCTTGAAGCCAAAATTGGGATTTTCAATAAGGTCTTTGCTCATCTATCTTCATTGAAAGAATATATTGAATATAATATTCTTACTGCTAGACATAGTTTACTGGTAATTAATGTATTAGAATTGATCCTTCTGATAATTGATTTTATCTCCATAATTTTATTTTTGGAAATGAAGCTCTGGGCAAACCCAGATGTTTGGTGGAGACAGCACCCAGAAACTAACAACACAGGATGCCTTATCCTACCTGAAGGACGTGAAGGACATATTTCAAGATAAAAGGGAGAAATATGATGAGTTTCTTGAAGTTATGAAAGATTTCAAAGCTTCAAGGTTTGATCATTGTTTTCTGTGTTCTATGTTTCTGTCGGCCTGTGTGAACTTGACATGCATTCACCTCACTTATGTTCATTTCTTGTTCATAGAATTGATACTACTGGTGTGATAGCAAGGGTGAAGGAATTATTTAAAGGGCATCGAGAACTAATTTTGGGTTTCAATACCTTTTTGCCAAAGGAACATGAAATTCGAGATGAGAATGAACCAAGCCCAATTAAGAAGCCAGTTGAATTTGAAGAAGCCATCAACTTTGTAAACAAAATAAAGGTGAAAGCTACATTTTATGGCTGACTTTTCCTGTACGCGTACCTCTGGAGATTTTCATCTTATGTGGTTCTTTGCCTGCAGACGAGATTTCAAGGTGATGATCATGTGTACAAGTCTTTTCTAGACATTTTGAATATGTATAGAAAGGAAAGCAAAACCATCAAAGATGTTTACAGGGAGGTGTGTTGTTATATCTGTTCTCATTTATTTCTACCTGCTGTTTGGATTTACACCTTTCTTTCCTTATCGCGTTTCCAGTTCTAGTATTTTGGGGGTTTTGTTTTCAATTATGTGATTAATTTGATCTTTTTACAGGTTTCTGAACTTTTCCATAACCACTCAGACCTCCTAGATGAGTTCACTCACTTTTTACCTGATTCCTCGGGAACAGCCTCTCTTCATTTTCCTCATTCTGGTAGGAATCATATTCTTTGTCATGATGATAGGAGCTCGCCTTTGACCACAATGAGGCCTATACATGTAGAAAAGGTATATTCATTAATCATGAACTCTTTTTTTTCCGATTCCCTTTACTTGATCAAGCTGACATCCTTTTTTTGTGCACTGTTAGCAGAAGGCCACAGCTTCACACGCTGACTATGACTTCAGTGTTGACCGGCCAGACCCAGACCATGATAAGGAGCTTATGAGAGTTGACAAAGAACAGCGAAGGCATGCTGAAAGAGAGAGAGAGAGAAGGGAAGACAGGGAACAAAGAGAACGAGAGTGGGATGAACGAGATTTTGATCATGATGATTTGCAATGTATATCACACAAAGGTAAACCTGCTTATCAGATTGATTGTTACTGACCAATTTCACCAAGGTAAGGAAGGTGCTGAAAATTTTGAATTATTTCCTGGTTCATCTTCATATGATGATAAAAATGCTACATAAAGCCATCCTTTGATTATACTGCTAACCTACCTAGCAGGAAGGCTCTTGTTGTATTCTAGACTATGTTGTAACCTCAGGCAGTTGTTATTTCTTTCAAGTATGGCGGGTAACCACCTTTAGCAAGCCCTTGTATCCACTTGTGTTAAGATGCGTTTTCTTTTAAACATTGTCAAGGTTTTTGTTTTCTTTTAACAAGTGACTTCATATATATATATATATATATATATTTTAAAATGGGTTTCCTCTATCTTTACCAACTTTGTCCACCTGTTTCTTTTTTTCATTTCCTATTCTAAATTAGTTTATTTTTGGGCAGGTGATCTCGAGGCAGGATTTTCTTTCTTCGAGAAGGTGAAGGAGAGATTACGTAATTCCGAACAGTACCTGGAAATTTATAGGTGTCTTGATGTCTTGCGCAGAGGCATAATTACACGATTAGAATTGGACTCTCATGTAAGGCTTCTAATATTTTTACCAGTACCCTCTAAGAGGTAATCTGATGTTTAGTACATAAGTTGAATCTACCATCATTTGCATGTTTAAATTCATTATACATTTATACTGATACTTAGTTGGCATAAAACACTATATACTGATCAACTACCTCAGAAATAAAGAGGTTCATTGAGTAAAACTGATAAACATTTTTCATTGGTTCTGTCTATGCACAAAAGAGATGCAGTTAATTCACCTAGGTATTCCCTATGCTTTAGTTGGTGTTGCTTGTACTTTGAAATGAATCTTGAAAATTTTCCATCCCTATTCCCTGACATATCTTAGTAGTTATCGTGTCTCTAGATGGCTCAGAATGTTGTGGTTGGACTGATTAGCTGACCGGATATGAAAGGTTAATAACTCTTGTTGCGTCTGTCATTATTGAGTTGCAGGAGAAGGTGCTGAATTATGAAATTATGTTATTATTCTCACCACTTACTGGGATATGGTTCATATTTACTTGTTTAAAGAAATTATTATATAGACGCTTGCTCATCAAAAACTATAGGCTGTAGGACAGTCATTTTTTTAAAACCTGGGAATCTTCTTCCAAATAAGAGAAAGATAAATAAATTTGAACAGAGATTGTTCTGAGCGATCCCTCTCATCCTCAATATTTCTGTCCTTGAACAGTGTCAGTGATGTTATAATGCTTCAGATAATACAAATGTTCCCAATCTCATCACATGTGATTTTATCTGATTTTAGTGCATTATATACTCACTACCAGTAAAGATTATAGATTTCATTAGTCATTACTAATTCAGTTATGTGACATACTTGTCATTCACTTACAGTGTGTAGGATCATTAAGTTTGAGTAATCTTTTGGTTGTGCCAGGTGGGTAAAATTCTTGGAAGTTATCCAGACCTGATGGAAGGGTTCAATGAATTTATAAATCATGCTGACAAGCCTGGTAAATGCCGATTATTATTTAATCAATTAATAAATTAAATAACTGCTTACTATGTCATTTGTCGGAGGTCTGTGTTTCTGGAGTATTATCTAATCAAGCCCTTTCCTGCAGATGGTCTTCTTGCTGGTATTCTGAGCAAAAGTACGTCTTATGGTTTAGTATCTCAATTGTTGTTCCTATTCTATATGCTCCTCTTACATCTCCATTCCAAGAGGTGTTCTTTTATTGGCCTTTATCTGGGAATTGTTTCAGGCATTTATCATTAAGTAGTCACTGCTCAAGCATAGGCTACTATTCATTCAAATTTTACACCATCTTGTTAGTTTTGAAAATATCGAAGCTGTTGGTAGTTTCTCAGGTTCTAACTGGATTTTAATTTATACAGAATCTTTGTGGAGTGATGGATATTTACCCAGATCATTGAAGGATAGAGAACGAGATCTTGAGAGGGATGACAAGGATAGAGATCATGAAAACAGAGAAAGGGATAGACTGGATAAAGGATTAGCCTTTGGGAGTAAAGATTCAGGAAACAAGATGTCTTTATTTTCAAGCAAGGATAAGTTTATGGCAAAACCAATTCAAGAACTTGACCTCTCTAACTGTGAGCAATGCACACCCAGTTACCGGCTTTTACCTAAGAATGTAGGCATTTCTTTCCTTGAACGTTTTCAACTAAAAGGATTTCATCTTACAAAGATTTTCCTTCATTTTTCTTTGATTTTGATTGATACAGTATCCAATTCCTTCAGTAAGCCAGAGAACAGACATTGGTGTTGAAGTATTGAATGATCATTGGGTGTCAGTTACTTCAGGAAGTGAGGATTATTCTTTCAAACACATGCGCAAAAACCAGTACGAGGAAAGCTTGTTTCGATGTGAAGATGATAGGTAGTGTACTGCTGTCATGATCTTTGCCCCCCTCTGACCTTTTATGTCGCATATGTAAAAATTGCCCACTCCCCTCTTTTCTTTGCTAATATGAGCTGCTTACTTAGTTATGTCATGCCTATGTATCTTTTTTGAAAGTAAGTCTTTTTGTTGCAATTTTTTTTTTATAGCAAGTTGGCAGCTTTTTTGGTTAATTATTTACTATTTGTTTTTATTTTCCTTTCTTTCTTTATTTCTTTGCATAACGACCAGTAACTTGATTTTTTTTTTAATTTTAAAAATCCTGTTTTTTAATGCCAATCGGTAACAGTATTGATATATGATGTCAGGTTTGAACTGGACATGTTGTTAGAATCTGTGAACGTGTCAACAAAACGCGTAGAAGAACTATTAGACAGGATCAATGATAATACGATTAAAACAGACAGTTCACTTCATATTGAAGACCATTTTACAGGTTAAAACTGACTTTGTGAGTTATGATTCTCCAGGATATTAAATTTAGTTATCTTGTTGAGTTTTTCTCTGTTTTTATATAGCTTTAAATCTAAGGTGCATTGAACGTTTGTATGGTGACCACGGGCTCGATGTGATGGATGTATTAAGGAAAAATGCACCTCTTGCACTGCCAGTTATATTAACACGCTTGAAGCAGAAACAAGAGGAGTGGGCGAGATGTCGTTTTGATTTCAATAAAGTTTGGGCTGAAATCTATGCTAAGAACTATCATAAATCACTTGATCACCGAAGCTTCTATTTCAAGCAGCAGGACTCAAAGAGCTTGAGCACTAAAGGTATTTTAGACTTGATACCCTGGTAAAGTTGACAATCATGAATCATGATTTATGTCATGATGATGAAACATATTTTTTCTTCTATCTAGTGCCTTATTTTGACATAGTCATTTGATATGTTAAATTGTCAAGTGTGTTCAAGTATAAGGGTTGTGACAAGGAACTATTAGAAATCAGGACAGGTTGTGGTCATATTAATGCATGTAAATGCACGCATAAATATATAAGCATATTTGTGTGACATTAGTTTGCTAGGTATGTAAATTTAAATTCCTTTAGTAATTTGGCTTTAATGAGGCCACTACGTCATTGCATAAATTTGTTAAAGGACATAAATATGTAGTGGGTGTCATTATATTCATCTTTAGCAGAGGTTATGTGGAGAATATAGAAAAACAAAGGGCAAGAATGGAAAATTGGAAAACTAGATTAGATTTTATAAGATTGGAAAATTGGAAAGCTAGATTAGATTAGATTAGATCTGGGTTGCTATGGCTGTGAACTGCGAAGATTTACCAAAGAAAAAAGGTGAGGCGATATTAATCTCTCCCCCACTCCCCAACCCTGCCTCCCGTGATGTCCCCACAATCTCTCCCCTCTTGTTTTTTTTCCATTCTTTGAATTAGAGGTTTAGGGTTTCTTCTCCCCTGTGCACCGTCTCTCGTTTTATTTCTTTTAAAGGTCGTTGTCTATCGCTTTTTTGTTCTATCCTCTTGGAATTTATTAGTTGTATATTCGTATATTATCTTGTCAATGATGAAAGAGAAATAGAAGGAAAAAACTGGTAAGGTGGTGTACCTTTAATTGAAAATTGATAAATGGTAAAAATGCTTAGGATATCCCATTTAAGTGTTTGCTATTCTCCAAACATGGTTTCTCTATTAAAGAACTCAGTTCTAAGTAATCCCACATGACTTCAAGGTGCATTATTTGAACTGTCTCAATTTTATGTGTAAAGGTTTTCTACATGTGAGTACAGAGATTTGCGTAAAAAAATGTTTTCATCATTCATTCTTTTTAGTTCTTAGTCTTAGTTCCCCTAATTTAGGTACCTCTCCCATATGTGTTTATATAAAATTAATGTGTTCAACAATTTTTCCGTGTCAAGATTGTCTCTGTGTATGTGATATTGTGATTCATCTATATTTTAATTGATTGTGGAGTCGAGTCTTGTGGAGTGTTTTACATTAGTAGCTGAAATCAGGGACCACTATAAAAGAGTTATTGTATTGCACCAAAAACTATTTTTCAAATTGTCTTATCAGTCTTCAAAAGGCATCACATGGAAGAACAACAAAGTGGCTGTATTGAAATTATTATATTCAACATGTTTAAGTTACTTAGTTTCTATTAGACAGCGTTTACTCCTTGTGTTCTCTATTTATCATGGATCTTTCATTCTTTTCTTTTTATGCAGCATTGTTGGCTGAGATCAAAGAAATCAGTGAAAAGCAGCGCAGAGAGGATGATGTATTGCTATCTATTGCTGCTGGAAATAGAAGACCAACCATGCCAAATTTGGAATTTGAATATCCCGACTCTGACATCCATGAAGATCTTTATCAGCTCATCAAGTATTCCTGTGGAGAAATTTGTACAACTGAACAGTTGGATAAAGTTATGAAGGTTTGGACAACCTTCCTCGAACCGATGCTTGGTGTTCCATCTCACCCGCAATGTGCAGAGGACACTGAAGATTTTGTTAAGGCTAATAATCATGTTGCCAATAGCGTTGTTCCTAGCATTGGAGAAAGTAATGGCAGTCCTGTTGGTGTTGCAGCAATTAATAACTGCAAACAGTCAAACCCATCTAGAAATGGAGATGAAAATAATCCACCTGAGCATTCAAGTTCCTCCCGTGCGTGGTTAGTAAATGTTGATAATGGGATTGAAGAAGATGGTTATCATGATCCAGATCATACTGTACATAAATATGATACATTATGTAAGACCCCTCAAAATGGAAAAGTGCAGATTAATGTCACTGTGACAGATGAAACATCAAGGATCAGAAAAAATGAACAAACATATTCAAGTGTTGCAATTGCTGCTAGAGTAGAGGAAAGTCATGGAAGAGTCAATGGGGAAAATACACCAGGTTCACTTACTCTTGTATTACTTGTGATCTCAGTCCTCTCTTCAATCTTAAGACTTTTTTAGTTACTATTTTGCCTCCAATCTTCTCAGTTTTTTACTGGATTCTAAATTACGTATTTCATTGGTAGGGATCTGTGCTATTCCTCTGAACCCTGGTAAAGCTGCTGCTAATGGTGGTCTTCTTGAAAATTTACCTTTGTCAGTGGTATGGCTAAATTTGGGTGCAAAAGTTTCTTGTGATTAACTTTAATTTTAGAAGTTTGCTTCTTTTGCTCAACTATTTGACTGCATAAAGTTCTAGTTTTTCCCTCCCTGCTTTTGCTTTTCTGATGACAGTTAGATGCTCTTCTTGACGCTTCTTTATTGGAAAAATGTTGAAGAAGCATATGTTTGGTTTACAAGAGATCACATGCTGCACTTAAGACTTAAATTTTGGGTGGCTTGGCCCCACACTCTAGCTACCATATAGTTGGAATGCTTTTTCTCACTTTACATTGGTTTTTGGCTGTTTCATCTGAATAGCCACGTGTCTTCCCTCACACTTTTTACGGTTTCTAGACATTTATGTGTTTAACTTAGGAGGCTGATTACATTTTGAATTTATTGGAAGCAAGTTACAGATGTAGCTGAGATTAATGATTGGTGGAATTATGTCACAATAACTGGCAAATAAATTGCTGTTGGCTAATGGTAGGTTAAAGTTCGCCAGGGATGGAGTGAGCTATGCATGGTGTTGAATAGGTTTTACCATATGTTAATAGGCATTTGGGAATGATGGTGAATAGGAACTCTTATCTTATATGTCATAATCGATTCTAGCTAGTCTATGATGCATTGCTGGTGTGCTTTACTGTATGTTCTTCTGGCAAGATTATATAGCTGCTAAATAAATTTTATGATTACTCTTTTCCTCATGGCTGGATTCACTCCTTGCCGGCAGAAAAAGAAATCATCTCTAGACGAATTACAATCTATTCATAGGACGCTGTTCTATGTTAATGTAATTTCTCAAGTCAGGTCACTCATTAATCAGATGATAATAAAGTTTATGATTTCTGGCAAACTAATGAGCCATATAGATAGGACCGTCTTGCTTGACTGGGGCCTTGGCAAATAGATTATCAGTGACGTCATCTATGATGCCTAGGTTTTTATCTTAGACAAGGCACACACGCTGAACTATAGGTTCATAATGCAATATATATATATATATATATATATATATATATATATATATATATATATAATTTTCTAACAAATATATATTTGTAAATAGTTGATTGAAGAGAGGGAAAAGTTCTGAACATACATACCCCTAGAAGTGGTTATATGTAAGATGAATTTAAGCTCTATGTTTTGTATTTAGAGTCAACTTATTTAAATTAAATAAATAAATATCTAAAATAAGAGAAGGTTGTAATGCCACTTGCCCCATAAAGAGGACAGTTGGTGTTACATGCCATACCAGTTGAAGGGGTGTGGCTTTATAAGATAGAATAAATAGATTCTGTTGTTATCATGTCTTGGTGGACAATTTCTGTCTGATCCTACTTGATGCTACAGGGTGGTGATTTTACAAAACCAGTTTCATCTTTGAATGGAGCAATGACAGAGAGCATCAGTGGCCAGAAATATAATGAAGAATCTGTTGGGCACTTTAAAATTGAAAGAGAGGAGGGTGAATTATCTCCTAATGGAGATTTTGAGGAGGATAATTTTCAAGCATATGGAGATTCTGCTACCGAGGCTACTCAGAGACTAAAAAGTGCTGCTACAAGCGTGCAATATCAAGCCAGGCAGGGGGAAGAAGTTTGTTGTGGAGAGCAAGGAGTAGGAAATGAAGTTGATGCTGATGACGAAGGTGAGGAAAGTGCTCATAGATCCTCAGATGACAGTGAGAATGCCTTTGAGAATGGTGATGCTTCAGGAAGTGAATCTGCGGATGGAGAAGATTGCTCCCGTGAAGAACATGAAGAAATAGGAGACCACAAGGAGCTTGATACCAAGGCTGAAAGTGAGGGTGAGGCTGAAGGAATGGCTGATGCCCATGATGCTGAAGGAGATGGAACACTTTTGCCATTCCCAGAACGTTTTCTACAATCAGCGAAGCCTTTCACAATGCATGTAGCTCCAGTGTTACAGGACAAGGAAAATGGTTCTCAGATTTTTTATGGAAATGATTCCTTCTACGTTCTTTTTCGGCTTCATCAAGTAAAGTTCACTTTGTTGTGAAGTATCTCTAATTAGTTAGATATATTCTGAAATTTCTGATTGATCTCTTTCATTTTTATATTACAGTTATTTTGTTCTGACCCTTGTGTTTTCTCCTCAAATTAACAGACTCTATATGATAGAATAAAGTCTGCAAAGTCCTCTGCTGAAAAGAATTGGAGGGGTTCAAATGATACAACCCCAACTGATTTGTTTGCCAGGCGAGTTAGCTGTTGAGTTTTTTTGAACAACTATTATATTGTTGATATTTATTTCGAACGCCCTTTATTTGGTACAGGTTCATGAATGCATTCTATAGTCTACTGGATGGATCCTCTGATAATACAAAATTTGAGGATGATTGCCGAGCTATGATGGGAGCCCAATCGTATGTTCTGTTCACATTAGACAAGCTGATATATAAACTTGTCAAACAGGTAAGATGTACATAATCCCTTTCATGTTTTGTGTTTCCATATTGTTCGTTCTTTTCTTCCTGTGCTGAAGAATTTTTTCTCGTGGCATCTCTGCAGCTACAAATAGTTGCTACTGATGAGATGGACAACAAACTTCTCCAATTATACACATATGAAAATTCAAGATCACGTGGGAGCTTTGTTGATATTGTCTATCATGACAATGCCCGCGCCCTACTTCATGACGAGAACATTTATCGTGTTGAATGTGTAAGTCTTTACAATTGCATTCTCCTTTCTTTGATTGGAACTTAATGTGACCGTACGGAGGCAGGTTCTGTAGATATACCCTGATATAATGATGTTTGGTTTCATTGGCAGTCATCTGCACCACTCCATTTGTCTATACAACTTATGGACTATGGATTTGAAAAGCCTGAAGTGACTGCTGTTTCAATGGACCCAAATTTTGCATCGTATATGAACAATGATTTCCTCTCGCTTGTTCCTGACAAAAAGGAGAAGTCAGGGATCGTCTTGAAGAGGTACTTGTGCAGTAGATGAAGCTGTTTTAATCTCGGTAACACTTGCACATATTAATGCACTTCTTATTTGCAGAAATAAGCGAAAATTTGCATGTGGAGATGAAATTTCCATTACGTGCCAGGCCATGGAAGGACTTAAAATTTTTAATGGTCTGGAATGCAAGATAGCCTGCAATTCTTACAAGGTAAGCTTATGAAGTTTAATCTGACATTATGTTATGTGTTTATGTTCCATGTACATGCCTATTGGAATTTATTACTCTTTATATTAATCCCAGCAAATTGGTAATTGGCAGGTCTCTTACGTTTTAGACACAGAAGACTTTCTGTGCAGGACAAAAAGGAGGAGGAGAACTATGCATCAGAATGGCGCAAGCCATGACCTGACAAATCCTTCAAATGGTGGTTCAGCCAGAGTGCAGCGGTTTCACAGATTGTTATATGGTTCACAGAATAATGTAATTCTTTGACAACTAAAGTAATTTTGGTTTATCTTCAACATTTGAAGCTAGTGAAAACGCAGATGCACACACAACAATAATATTCTACAGGACGTGCTAGAAGTTTTAAGATCTTGATGTAATTTTGTGCTAGAGATTTTAAGATCTGGATGTAATTTTGAGCACATTGACAATCTAAAGCCATACAAACCATGACCCTGGAACTGTGCTTCTCTACGAGTGCTCGAGCAAAGTGCAAATTTGATACATTAGGTACCGGAATTGGAAGTGCATAGTTGAAACTAATGTGGAAGTTTATTAAATATTACCTTGATTCTCACCAGTTACATAAAGTAGTTAGAAGGGGAATAAGGTTACTTTTGAGTAACCCACCATTTTGCTTTTATTACTGCCAGAGGAGACCATTCTACCACTACTTTAGGTCAAAACTTATGAATCGACTTGGCTGCTAATGGCAATCGTAAGTAATATATTAAGTTCAATATATAAGCACAAACTTTACATTCATGAAAACACATTTTGGCCATGGTCAAAATAATATCTTTTCCCCTAATCCGTCAGACTGAAATTTCGTTGGATAGTTATGCTACACATTAGTTTCAAATTTTCCACAAAAGCGCAAAAATGTTATTGTTGAGTCTTGAGCAATAGGGAGACTGTTGGTATATCGAAGGTATTCAAACAAACCCTTGAACCCTAACACCAGTAGAAGTGGGTAGGTCCTATAAGCTACCGATATGTACATTACAATAACTCTTGGTAAATACAAATTACAAGTAATGAAACAATAATCAACAAATCCTTTCCGGTCGATTGCAATCCCCGTACCATTTCTGCACTCTTTAAGAACACCTACCCTTTTTACCAATAACCAAAATATAATCATTTGCTTGATGCCTCTACTTTATGTCACAAGTGAACCTCCTTAAATCTGAGTACGCTGCCTTGGGAACTGGATCGTTGCTATTGTTTCTGCATTACCAACAAATCCTCTTCAAAATCTGGTCACCATGCTCACTATTCATAGAAGATTAAACAAAACGAAACTAGTCTCAAACTTACTTTAGTAGTGATTTTCTATTTTAAATGGCAACTCATATTTTTCAAAATCAAGGTTTGTATAAACTACGAAACTTGAGCCGAATATACAGCCTTTTCAATAATTTGCAACATTTATATACTTATTTCAGATAACTTTAATCATATTTTGGCCGTCTTAAAGAGTTGGGGTCGATCCAATGAAAAGACATTTTCCTTCCCTTTGCTTATAATACCCAGGTTTTCAAGTGATATACAGGTTTTAATCATACTATACCCAATCTTCCCAATTCCCATCATAATGCAAAGTTGGGGTATTTTATAGAATTGAAGTTTCAAACAACTAAAACAGAACTACTAGGCACTAATGAAGAGGTTATTTGGATACAACTTTGGTTCACCAGGAAGCAAGATGATAGCAATTGGAATGTAGCAGTTGCATCATCTTTGATGACTGAGCATCGGAGTCTCATCAAAGGGCACCAGCATAACATTCATCTCTATGATGGACCGGATGATCTGTAATACATCTCATGGATCCAACAATCATGCAAGCAAAAAAACTTCTATTCAATTTCCCTCTTGGTGAAGCATTTGCCCTTTTTACCGTTTGGCATTTCAGCTAATTCTTTTTCATTTTACAGCTAACATCTTCTTACATGTCCTTCACTTCTATTGTACTATGAAATTGAATTCTATTCATACTGTATTATCATCAAACATCTCAGCATCAAGAATTCAAAACATGCTCATTTAACATCCATATTAGAGAGACAGATCAGTTGTTTAGCTGGCACATCACATAACACGGCAAGGCACTTCTCTATCTGAAACATCTTACATAAGTTCAACGAAACTGGTTATATTTTGTTGTAAATGTTAGTTGGTTGAGCAATTGCGAATTAATACAGCATACATTCTAAGATATAAGATCAATTTTGACTTTTATTAATCAATTTGAGATATTTTTAAAATCTAAATTAATATGAATTCATTTAGTTTTAGACAATACAAAAAATTATAAACTATCTTAAAAGTACTACAAGTTAGAAGATTTATTGTTTTCAAAAGTTCAATAAATTACATCAATTTTGTATTTTGAAAATGCCTCATATTGACTTCAAAAGTCAAACTTGATCTTATATTTCGGAACGGAGAGAGTACTATACAGTTATGCTTGTTGAAGTTCACGCTAGTTGTGTACCAACACAAAAAAAGACATATATCACTAAACCTAATAATTCATTAGCTCAAGCAATTAAATCAACCAAAATACAAATACAACAATAATAATAACAAGAAGAAGAAGAAGTACCTTCTATAGCACTATTAATTTTATCCTGCCAGTTCGCTCATTGGCGGGCGATCCATGATGTTGGATGTGGTCACTGCATTGCCTTGCAGCAGTGGGTCGATGTCAGGCAGTTTAGGAACCTAGAAATGAAAGAAAACAAGCAAAACAATGAAATTTTTTTCCGTTAAGCTCCATAATAAAGATAATCTAGAAGATCGTGGCCTGATGCTTTAGATGTCAAAAAAACAGGTGATCTAGTACCTGAGCTAGTAAGTCAATTGTTCGTCGTAAGAGGCGAGCTAGATCGCCTTCATCCATAGCACAATCCATCATTATCTCCCTCCAAGTTAGACCTGAAGCCCAAGCTTCAACCATACCACAAAATTGGCTATCCAAACAGCAAGGAATCTATATGCCATTAACATGCATATCTTACTTTAGATATACAAAGCAAAAGAAAACACTGGCAACACAAAGCTTCCTCAGTCCTAATTGATTTACCCATGCTTTTCTTGTAGTTGTAAAATAGAACTTCTTTGCACATCCAGAATATTGACGACATTCAAAACAGTGGTGGAAGGTTCATATATAGAGCTGAAGCAAATAAATTAGGATTAATACTACAATTAATTTGCTAATTCAAATTAATAAATCCGAGCTATAGCTATATAAGATTAATCGAGCATTGTTCAACGATGGTCTCCCCATCATTTCTGTTCAATCTGCAGCTTGTAGTTATTGTTAAGACACAATAACACATAACTCAATGTGAAAGCCAACTAAAAAGATTAGTAAATATTTTATTTAAAAATAAATAAATAAAAGAGACTGGTAATTTATTTTGTCATTAACATGCGTATAATTCCTTTAGAAATCTCTGTTAAAGAGACTGATATGATACATCACAGGCAGATAAACCTAGGAATATTGATCTTTTTGATCTAATCTCCTGCAAAGTCAGGAATCTTCTGTAAGTCAGGAACATTTGTTGCTGAGCCAATGTGAAGTAACCATCAACTCCCTTTACCACCTCAAGGATACAGTATATAACTGAAATTCGACAATCCTATAGAAGTGAGAAAATGTTCAGTTCCAACCATAAAAGATCAAATAAGAGACATTTTTGAGGGGCCACTGCTGGTGCACCAGTAAATTTAGCTGAAAATTAAATATGAGATCAACCAGCATCCTCACTATTAAGGGCCTTACTGAATAATGGCCATTTTAGTATTTCCCCGCAAAAAATTCTCAGAAATTTACTACATGCCATGCCGGCATGCCCTTGTTCTAAATTAATGTTGGTTAAAAATTTGATGCATCTATCATTTGAACCAAAACCAAGGATATTTTTGAAGCTAATAACATATACAAAAGATTACTTAATATGCTCATCTTACCTGCAGAAACTCCTTCCATCCTGATGGCTCAATCTGTTCTATACGATTACTCAACCGGTTTGACCTAGACTTCAAGCGTTGAATCTTTTCCATGGTAAACTTTGTCATGTCTATAATCTTCTTATATTCTCTAAAACCTTCAGTACGTGCTATTTTTTTCTTCAAACGGGAAACTTTATATCTTTGGTCCTTGTAACATTCTACTGCATCAGGGTATCCTTGCGAGAATTTTAGTACCTGATAACAGAAAAGCTTAGTAAATTATCAAACTCAGATAGAAAATGAACTCTTCTAATTTCAGAAAAACTTAAACACAAATAAATACTTCAAAGAACTATTAGGGCACAATATCAAAATTTCATCTTTGTAGGAAATGCATAGGTCTGCAATTCCCTAGTGTAAAAGGAGTTATTACTTGTGGAAACTAGAATGACAATAGAAGTACGTTGATAGCTACTATTAAAAATTGGGTTAATGTTGATAAAATCGAAGTTTGAGATTTGGGGGGGGGGGGGGGGGGGGGGGGGGGGGGGCGTAACTCAATTATATTGTGTTTTTACTTGTGTGCACTTACTTTGGATGAGCAGATGGAGTTGCATGCGTAGTCAATTTGTAGCATACAAGCGTATCAAAAGGTTGCTAATTCATTTAGAATAAAGATATCCTTGATAATGATAAGAGAAAAGAGAACAGCAACACCATAGTAGCTCCTATAGTCCCATTACAAGGTGTAATAGTCTTTCCCACAAGGTTTTTAGATAAAATAGCTTGTTCCAATCTTTAAGGGTTCCAAAACATCATCACTAAAGCATTAAAAAGGTTAAAAGTAATGCAATATAAGCCAATATAGGATATAACTTACATCATCGTGTTCTGAAAGACTACTCAAAACTGGCACATTTAAACTCCAAGACCATGTCTTCAAGGATCCTTCCCCACACCATAGGTCCCCAAGTTCAGATTCCACAAGTTTCTGCCACTGCATCTCCTCCTTCTCGAGTAGCATCATCATAATTTCCCTAGGTAAAGCATCCCCTTGAGCCAAGGCAACATTAGGGAAGCCTGTTCTGTAAACAGTCTTAATCCACTTCTCAGTGAAAAGATACCAAGAGTTATCTGAACCAAGAGCCACATAATAATAACTTTGCCTTTCAGTATCACCAATATAACATTCTTCTCCTTCTACATTTTTAGCATAAACCTGTATGTAAGATATAAGTGAAAAGCACTTAAAACTCTGCTCTCAATCAAGGAGATAAAGTATACGAAAATTGTACAAACAGTCTAAAGATCTCAAAGGTCCAATAAAATAACATACAAGAACAAGACTCACTAGCAGAATTGAATAAGTTAATAGCTGAGACCTTAAGCGGTTAATGAAATGGGTGTATAGCACATTTAATTTAGTTGAAGAAAAGGATTAACTTATCAAGGCAGGATATAAAACACCTATCATCTTCTTAAGTTTTGAGCCATCTAAAGTATCAATGCTCCCCAAAAGAAGAGCAGGGACCAAATGTTGAACTCCATTAGAATCAATGTATTGCAAACACATAAAGTGTAAACTTCCACCATCTAACTCCTTCAATAGAGGTCTCAAAGAAGACACCCTCTCCAGTTCCATCCTTCTTCACAAGTCAGTCCACAAGCGCTTTTCTTCCTGATTATAAAAACAAAAAATATCTGTCTTCAGTAGATTATATGGTTTTGGCCAAAAATGATACTGAAGACTTCTATTTAGTTGAAACCAAGTACAAATTTAAACAAGAGCAATATAAATTGAACAAGCTTGAAAGTAAAGATGAGATCATATGTTTATTCATGAAGACAAAAGAAAAGCTTTATGCATAAACTCTGGCTTACTAGAACAGACATTAAAAACTAGTTCTGAATTAGAAAACGCAATATACGACAAAGTGAAATTAAACACAATTGCAAAAGTTTTGTAGATATTATTCTTTTTTTTTACTTTTATTTATAGGTATAAGATTTGCAGATTTTTTTATTAAAGTGCAAATAATAATCACATGCTAACCAAACCATAATGTAGCTCCACAACTTCCTTGCTTGTGACTCTGCAGGTTAGCAAACTGCCTACTTGAACGAAGCAGATAATTAAAATTATAATATGTAAACAAAATAGACGGGAAATACTAGAAATCCCATGTAATGAGAAATAAGGTACCCTTAATTCTTGCTGCAAATCTGCAATCTCCTTATATGCCTTTTCTGTAAGCGCCTTCCTACTCTTTCGGTCAATAGCTTCATCGCTAACTTCTGAAGTCAGCATCTCAATCTCAGTTTTTATATTATTGCGTTCCTCTTTTGCAGCAATCATGACATTGCTCCCTACATAATTTCCAAAACTCTGTCCAACTAACTTTCTCGCTTCATCCATAGTTCATCCAGCTCGAGAAATTTGAAGGTCATCTGCTTCACTCGATCCACAAGTAACTTTTGCACCCTGCAGAAACAGAACACTTGACCTTTCAGCAATGTCTGTCAGCATCAAAATTCTTAAAGGGAAAAAAGGACAATAGGTCAAACTATATACTGCAAGAAGGTTTAGCACCATTCCATATGACGCTGTAAATTGTGACACAAGAGGTTCAAGTCCAGCAAAGAGAATCTTGCAGCACTCTTCAGCCCCTTCAAACGGAGTCTGAATCAGAACCGCATGACCCTTTTTGTTAATGCCTCTACGTCCGGCATGCACAGCCATTTGAAGTAGTTCATTTGTGCTTAATTGTATGAGTCCACTTTCACTACTTTTGCTAAGAGACGAAATGACTGCTGTCCTAGCAGGCATATTAATTCCAGCGGCAAGAGTTTCTGTAGCAAAAACAACCTTTACAAGTCCACGTTGAAACAACTCTTCCACAAAAGATTTCCAAAGAGGCAGACAGCCAGCATGATGCGAAGCAATGCCACAGAGAAGGCCCTTTACAGAAGACTCTCTCATAGCATCAGGATACTTTGAACGCAACCTCTTTAAGGCCAGTTCAACTTCACTCATCTCATGCTCATCCAGAAGCTTGCAATCTTCAAGATATTGAACAGCTGCATCGCATCCTTTCCTGCTAAAGATAAACCAAATTGCCGGCAGCATATCCCTAGACTTAAGGTGCCACAGTGTATCTATAACTTGAGGAACCTGAAAATTAAAAATATAACAGGCTCATTCCTTATGAAGGTATAGAGGCACACATGGTCTTACTCAAGATAATATATCAAGAATGATTATGTATCATTAACCAGATTTCGTTCATACTTGTGAACGGCGAATGGTGTTCATGTCGTTCTTCGAAAGAGAAGATATGTCAGTCTCACGTTTTTTTCATGATTTCCTCCTAGATCCCTCATCCACATATGATTTAACTCCCGATGAATTTAGTTGTAAATAGTTGACTAACAGCTTCCTGATCCAGTTGGACACAAAAATTGCAAAGGTATTAACACTAGAAACTTCAACCCATGTCTCATTTGATTGGGATGTCCCGGGTGGGGTGTTGGAGTGGGTACAACAATGAAAAAAATAGTGAGACCTTTAGAAAAACTACTTAACTTTATTATGTTCAAAACTTCAAATATTGGAAATGAGTGTCAACATAAACTATAAATTTTGTTTAAATATATTCCTCTTGTTCTTCCCAAGACTTTGTGAAATTTTTCGTTAATACTCATCAAGAATTGAAAACTTATAAACCTTCAACAAAAATGTAGCTACAAAGTAATGAAAGATATCTTTCAAAATGTCTTGGAAGAACTTACAAATCTTATTATGAAATATTATTTGACTTGATTTGCTTGTTCATCCATAAAGAAGTTTTGAACAGGATTTTAATATTTAATTAATCTAAACAATGCCCTAAGTCAATTATTAGTCACCTATATCTTCTCTCTATGATAGCATTAGATATTTCAGTACCAGAAAAATCATATAAAAAAAAAATTGAATTCAAAATACCAAATCATTGATAATTGAATGGATATTCTAGCAGCACTAACTACCGTAAAAACCATAAACAAATGAAAATCTATAAACTTATTTGAACACCATAAATTGTGCAGTTTACCTATTCATGCTAGTTCCTTTCTCATCAAGAAGGGGTAACAAAGCTGTCTTTGTAGAGAAGTGCCAAATTAATGGTACTGGACGCTTGGATGATGTTACCAACTCAGTTTTACCATGAATCTAGAAACACCATGAAGCAAAATGGAAAAAGAGAAAGTAAGTCCTTAAGAGAATTCACTTACACCATCATTTAATTTTATTAATAAAATCTAGGATTTTATCATCCAAAAAATACAACTAAATAATGTTCATGTCCTCTTGTGAAAGTATGAAATGTCAGAGATCCAATTCCCTAAAAGCATAAGCGTCTTAGTTCAGTGTCCAGATTTAACCATCATACAAGGAGCTCATGATATTTAAAAACTTTTAAAAAAAATATTGAATTGTTATACTAAAAGGAATCAATTATCTTGTAGAGCTCAACAGTGATAGATATCATGTAATGGTAAGTAAGTATTCATATGTGAAGAGCTGCACACAGATTATTGATCTTCTGTTTCTCATTCCCACTTAAAATCTTTAAAAAATAAAAAGAGAATTACTCGCTAGCTGGTTACATTTTTATTCCCTCTTGATTAATGATGCACCTGAAAGCATGCTTCTATAGCTATCCATTTTTCTCTTAGCCCAACCACAACCTACTTGAAGCCTAAACATTTATGTGAACTGATTTACAAGGCCCCTCAGGCAAGGCTTATCTATATTCTATAATTCTATATACTACTTTTGCAGCTCAATCAACTTACCACTGTCAAAGACGAGTCAAATTATAAACCATTTTCTATCAATAATGCCCTAAATCCTGACACATTTCTCAAACCTTTAAGCACTCTAAACCAACCTGTTATAAATGGCCTTGACTGGCCATATACTTATCAAATAAATATCTACTGCTGCATCACATAACCTCGCGAGCATTTATCCTGTGGAAGAACTTAATAAAATCATTTAACCTCACAATATATTGGTGTTCATATGTTTCAAATACCCTCAACCAGATAACATTTTCACAACCTGAAGGACCTAACCACATAAACTAATTCATGGAAATAGTTGAAAAATATGTTCACCTCATTTGATGTACCCTTGACAAGAAAATTATGTGCCGCTTCACTTGCACAGGTATGGCTAAAACAACATATTAACAAACAATATAACTCTGTGCAGGTGTTCTTGTTGGGTCATGTCAATGTACATGTTTTGCAACATGTACCCAGGTGTTTCTTCTAGTAACTCCGCACAACTGACTTGACAAAACTCACCAACAATGCATTACATAAAAATGATTCCCGGGTCCCAAACAGTATAGTGTTAACTTTAATGAAATTTCAACAGAGATTCTTGCAACAATGCATCAATTCTGAGTAAGGTAACCAAGTACTCTGATCCCTTAAAAGGGATTAAATGACGTACAAGTAAATACAAAACTGAAAGCAGGAAGCAATGCAAAAGTGAGAGCTTTATGATTATAATTAGGTGAGACCAAAATAATAAAAGAAAAATTAGAGACTGATTCAGGAAATACAACTTGATAATATTCTACGACTTTTAGTATGAAAATTGAAATGGTTTCCATCATTCCATGCAAAACCAATCTAGGAATTCTAATCAGCTAATATTAAAACTCTTGAGACGTCATATTCCTCAACATGTATGTATAAAGCCTCGAAAGGCCAGGAATACAGTTTCTAACTTTACTAGATTAATACAGTCCTCATTCACACTGATACATTTACAACCTCTGGCGTCTGAGACGCTACACTATCTGCTTAACATCCACACAATTAGAATGTTTAGCATAGGTGAAAATGGCCTTGTCACAAAATACAGAACATTGAACGATGTTGGTAATGGACGCAATATATGTCCACAACAAATCATCATGTGTAGTACTTGAGATTTGGCATAAAAGTGGGGAAGAAAAAGTGCGCTGCGATAATATATGACCAAGTTGAAAGAAAACTATAACTACTTATAGATTGAGTTATGAAATATAGAAACCAAAGGTTGGCATTGATACTAGATTCGTAACAGAAAGAAACACTTATGTACTGTGAATAACCATTTAGATATGATTGGCAGGGTTCAACATAACCATAAAGGTAGGAATAATGAAGGGTACTAGATAACTGTGTACCTGACCAATCCAACCAGCTAATTCATCAGGATTTGCCACAGTTGCTGACAGACATATAAGTTGAACTTCTTTGGGGCAATAAATAACCTGCAATAATATTTAAAACAGCAGTTAATTAAGATTCATTTAAAGCAAAAGGGAAGCCATGGACAAAAAAACCACCAGGAGAATAAAAGTTACGCACAATCTCCTCCCAAACTGTTCCCCGAGATATATCACTTAGATAATGTACTTCAATCAAAACAATAACAACAACTTGGTAAAGTCCGCTTTCAGATGAAACCATTCCAACACAAAGGAGACAACGATGCTGATGTGAGTTATTAATCCAGTCAACATATATGGAAGATGTAGCAAGTGGCAACTGTTGGGAATTAAAATAACCTGCAAAAAATTAAAGACTTCCTACTAAAGCATAGTACCGAGATGAATGGGTGAATGCATGGGTACTTGAGCACATTTGATTGTAACAATGTACTGCACCCAACTAAATGATGTAGCAGTTATATGATAACTGAAGGTATTGAACTAGCAATACATACCTAGACACTCATTGAAAGGTAGTTTTTTTTAAATATGTAATGTGACTAATAATGTGCGGGTTCTTAAGGGAAATCAAATTTAATATGTCATACCTCTGGTACAACATGTTACGGAGAATTTCAGTAGTCATGATTAGGACCTGAGCATCTTTGTTGATTGCAGAGTCTCCAGTTAAAAGACCAACATTGCTATCGCCAAATGTCTTGCTGAGGAAAAAACATGATTACATGATAAAATCATCATCTTCTTTTTATTTTGTCAAAATACTGACGAATTGCATTCTGAAAACATATAGAATTATATAAAGAAACGTGAAGGTCTTGATGTTTGATGAAACACTAAAAACTAACACAGAAATGATTTTCGTTTGAATCGTACTGATCCAAATAGAAATCTACATAACCAACTAGAGGGAAAGTGTGTGAATGTGTCTTCATCGGCTTAGTTTCCAACCAGAACAGTCAGATTGTTATTCATTAACCATATTAAAAGCGTTGCATACCGGAACTCACGGAATTTCTGATTTGATAATGCCTTGAGAAGAGTGGTGTAGAATAGTCTCCTTCCTCTAGCTACCGTAGCAACTGCTGCAGCTTCTGCAATCAAGGTTTTTCCACTGCTTGTAGGTGCTGAAACCACAACTGATGAACCTTTCAAAAATGCTTCAATCGACAATCTCTATACAAAAGGCACGTAACAAAAAGTACCAAATCAACAAACTTAAGGTAAACAAATTTACAAAAGTCTTTATATACATTAATATAGCAAAAACATAAATTCAGTAATTACATACTTATATGTGTCTATAAACACATGAATCAGAGAGAACTGGAGGATTTTTTTATGATGCAAATACGAATTTTGTGCATAAAATCAGTATAGCCGAAGTCCAGGAAGATTTAAAGAAGATAAATCATGAAACCACGTACGTGCCTGAAGTTTGGAGCTGCTTGGGGATGTGACCTTAATTTGGTTGACTGGTCTATTTAATAAGATTCTACAGACTAAAAATATGGTCAAGGAGTGGAGGATGAGTACTTTAGTGCTAATTTATAAGAATAAGGTATAAATTCAAAATTGCTTTAATAATGGAGGGATCAAGCTCATAAGTTATAACCATTCAATAAAGTTGTGAGAGAGTAATTGAACATTTTTAAGAATAGGGACGACAGTATCATATAATCAATGTGGGTTTATGTCAGGGTGATTGCTGTAGAGCGTATTTTCTTAATTATACAATAGACAAAAATGTATAAAGGGAAATAAAGGGTCTACATATGGTGTTCATCGACCTTGAAAGGACATATGATAAAGTTCTGAGATGGGTCCTTAGGTGGATTCTTGAGAAGAAATAACTTTCTACCAAGTATGCTCATAAGATTAAGGATTTGTATGATAAAACAATTACTTGTATGAAAAGTGAAAACTTGTGTTGACATGTTAAGATTACATCAACAATAGGAGTCAAACCCTAATCTTTTTGTCTTAGTTATGGATGAGCTAATGATAGATATTCAAAATAAAGTGTTATAGTGTATGCTAATGATATGGTATTATGGTAATAGTGCTAATTGATGAGACTATGACAGTAGTTAATGCTAAGTTAGATATATTGAGAAGTACATTGAAAATCAAATGATTTTGTAGTAAGCTAAAGCAAGACAGAATATATGGAGTGCAAGTTCAACACTGTAAGAAGAAGAATCACATGAATTATGAATATTTTGGGATAAGAGGTGCTCAATAAATATTTATAAATATAATTGGGATTGAATTGTATAAATGGGAATATGCTAATGATAATGTAACTATGTAAATCAAATAATTATAGCGGGATGATTCAAGTGATCATATACACATGTTTGTCTTAAATATTTGCTAAATACACCTAAATTGTCCCTGAACAAATGTATCAAAGCGGTTATTTAAATTAATTTGAAAAAACTAGGTTACAATAATGTGAATGATGTGACTAGTGGCTGCACCGCAAAAGCCCGTGTACTAAAGTTATTATTGAAAAGTTAAGTCGCCCTCTTATTTAACTCAGATAAGGATTTGAAGCATGTATATAAATTAGGTGTACCAATTAGGGTACTTGGCATCGCTATGTATATATATGTTATATGTGTATGAACAATCAACCGTTGAAAGAAAAACCTGAAATTTATCGACGCGGAAACTGTAAATGAAAGCGAGTTCTTCAGCATCAATGATTTCTTAATTACGGAGTCTTTCGACTCTTTGCCACTTAAATTCCTCGAATTTAGACTTTGCCTCTGGTGCATCATCATCGCCATCCAAAACTTCGCCGGAAACATCTTCGTACTCCTCTGCGGCTTCCTCATCATCGTCTTCGTCGGCATCGGAGAGCTGAGGGTCTACGGCGAAAATTGGCTTTGGAAACTTGTAGAAAGGTTCGGAATTGATAATGTTTTGGTGCGTTAAGTGTTCTGGGGGAGTAAAATCGTAGGATGTGATTAAATGTTGGGGTTTCGAAAGATGAGATTGGGATGGAAAGAATCGAGAAGTTGTGAGAGTGAGGTGAGAGGAGAGAGAACGTTGTGCTCTTGGCGGGAGAGGGAGAGATAATGGATGATATCTTCAATATTTATTCGTAATTACTACTCTTTTATGCGATGCTACTTGTTCAAGAAGCAAATCGACGTCGTATTTAAAATTGGTTTGTTTTCAGCCATTCTTGAACGGGTAAAAAGGGACCCATTAGATTTTGGATAAAAGGTAAGAGCCATAAATTAAACTATTTTAACGAAAAATTGTGATCAAATTATTATGAGAGAAAATTTAGGCCCTTAATATTGAAAAAATAAAAATAAAATAACAATGGGCTTAAATGAAACTAATGGTTCAAAAGGAAGTCTAAAGTTTTATTCTTCTTTTATGTTTTTGAACTATAATTTATAATGCGATTTTTTTATCATGTGTATGAAATTAATTTTAACAACATTTTTCGTATAAATAACTTTTGCTATTAATATTCAAATTATGAGTGCTTTTATGATAAAAACATAACAATTCTTATAATGGAGAGATATAGTAATATAATTAATAAAAATATGAATAAAATGTATCTTATTTGTAATAGGATTTTTAATCCAGCACTATTAAATATTTGAAAAGTTTTATATTTTGTTTAAAATATATTTAGGTAAAATATATATATTTATTATTAATACATTTGTATTGATCTATAAACTATTACATACTTATGATTATCGATTCACATTTGTATTGATATATAAAAATAATATGATAAAAACATAATTAAAAAATAAAAATAAAATAAATTTTTATTATTCATCATTTTATATACACTCTCAATAATAAAATCGTAATTCTTTGGTAACTATTAGGGTGCTAATTTTTTTTTTTGACTTTTCAATTTTTTATCAAACCTGGTCAAGGTTTTTTTATATTTTGATTTTTTATATTTTTATGCCGAAAAATTGAAAGAATCGAAATTATAATAAAATAATTATATAATATATATTCTGAAATATCATTTCTTTATTATAAATGAGTAAAAATAGTTTCTTTACTTTCCTTAATCTAAATAAGTAATATATATATATATATATATATATATATATATATATATATATATATATATAACACAATATTTTTGCCTTTTTGGGTTTATATTGAAACAGTCTCCTTCAAACTGAAAATTATATTATTATAAAATATATTGTGTATGTTTTAATTAATACAAGAAAATAAAAAGAAATTTATAAATATATAGTATATATTTTATTTTATTTTATTTTATTATATATATATATATAAATATATATATATATATATATATATATATATTAATTATAATGCGTCACAAAATAAAACCGAACGGAAATTTGTTACCGAACCGGTACGAGACCATTATTTCGGTTCGGTACCAATACTTGATTATATAGAATTCGGTTCTGATACGGTTGAATTTTTTGGGTACCGGTAACCGGTACAGTTTTTAACCGATCAGCAAGTAACCACGGCAGCAGTATATAGAAAAACTCCTCTTTTGGTTCTGTTCTGTCTCTCTCACCAAACCCTTCTCACCACTTGACAAACATCATCCTCCTCACAGAAGATCGGATCAGTCAATCAACCCAAAAATTGTGATGGCTTTAGCCCGCCGGAGTTCCAATCTCCTAAAACCCCTGACCACCGCCGTCTCATTCACCCCATCTCTCCACCGCCCGTTCTCATCTGACACCACACCCATCACCGTTGAAACGAGTGTCCCCTTCACCGGCCACAACTGCGAACCCCCTTCCCGCTCCGTTGAAACCTCACCAAAAGAACTCATGACCTTCTTCCACGATATGGCGAAGATGCGTCGCATGGAGATCGCTGCCGACTCGCTCTACAAATCCAAGCTAATCCGCGGATTCTGCCACCTCTACGATGGCCAAGAAGCCGTCGCCGTCGGTATGGAAGCCGCAATTACCAAAAAGGACTGCATAATCACCGCTTATCGTGACCACTGTATCTTCTTATGCCGCGGTGGAACCCTATTAGAGGCTTTTGCTGAATTAATGGGCCGCCAGGCTGGCTGCTCTAAAGGAAAAGGTGGGTCCATGCATTTTTACAAGAAAGACAGTGGCTTCTATGGAGGGCACGGAATTGTTGGGGCTCAGGTGCCCTTAGGCATTGGGTTGGCTTTTGCTCAGAAGTATTCCAAGGAAGAGCATGTGAGCTTTGCCTTGTACGGGGATGGCGCAGCCAATCAGGGGCAGCTATTTGAGGCACTTAATATGGCCGCTCTTTGGGATTTGCCTGCCATTTTGGTTTGCGAGAATAATCACTGTAGGTATCCTAATTATAAATGATATTGATAGCTCAATTGAATGTTTATATGAGTAATATGATTTATTGGGATTATTGTTGCAGATGGTATGGGTACTGCTGAATGGAGAGCTGCCAAGAGTCCGGCATATTATAAGAGAGGGGATTATGTTCCTGGTTTAAAGGTGTGATTGAATTGTTTATAATGTTGATTTGAGGTGTATTTGAATTGTTGCTCAGTGTTGGTGCTGCTATTTGACAAAATAATGACATTTTTAGTAAATATTAGTCAAAAGAAGGAAAAAGTGTTTTTTTAAAGAATTTACTTTTTTGGGTGGGCGGTGGGCAAAGAAGGGGGAGGGGTAGGTTGTGTGTGGAGATCCTGTGCAAGTTATCCTTGCTTGGCTAGTTTGTAAGACATGGTCTTATGCATAAGTAAATATAATGGGATGGTCGCCTTTTCAGTCATCAAATGTCTTATTGTTATTCTTGTATATTATTTATCATTTATTATACGTTTGACATCATTGAGCAGGTTGATGGTATGGATGTCTTGGCTGTGAAACAAGCTTGCAAATTTGCAAAAGAGCATGCACTGAAGAATGGACCCCTTGTAAGTAAATGTAGTATGCCTTTTGTGATATCACTGTTGAATCATATAACAGTTCTTATCTACCCCAATTTGGTATTCTTTATCCAATTACTGATAGAATTTATATTTTTTGCTAGTCAAGTTGATTATTAGGAATTTACTTGAGAAGCTTAAAAATAATTACAAATTCTGAAGTTTGATAACTTGCATTGAAAATAAGTATGCTAGGGTTGGCTGGCTGAATTTTCTTCAGGTTTACCCTATGTCACGAGTTTGTCTGATGTGGTATGTCAGTTTCAACAATAAATATTCTAGGACCTGGTATAAACAATTCAGTCAAAAATAATATGACAAAATTCAACTCAATTTCCTTCAGGTTGCGGTGCTCTTAAGTTCAACAATATGATTAATGGCTTCATTATCCCTTGGATGAGATCTGGTATAAGAAATTTGGGTGAGCCCAAGATGTGAGACTTGTGTAGCTTAGACACGCGTCCTTAAATTTCTTGTTCTTTTATATGAAATGGACTTCGAGACAGATACATTACATATTGACCATTGAGAATAGAGGAATATTGAGTTGTGAAGTGACATTTGATAATCTTATCTGTATTGTTGATTCTGTACTTTCACGTGCTTGTAGTTGGCTATTATTGGAACAAGAGCCATAGGGAGTAAATCTGCTTATGTTTATGGTTCAGTTCTTCTCATGAGACATGAAAATATTTGCTCGTCTTTTCTTTTCTGTATCAGATCCTTGAAATGGATACCTATAGGTACCACGGTCACTCTATGTCTGATCCTGGGAGCACATATCGGACACGTGATGAGATTAGCGGTGTCAGACAGGTTGGATATTCTCTCTCTTGTGTAATATGCTTAATGAAATACTTATGGCCTATATGGTTAGCATTTTCAAATTTGAGTTATATTTTTATTTTCTAAATGTCTCAGAAAGTGTGTTTGGCCAATGTTTCAGGGTGTATTTAACATTGTTCATTTCTGAAAACACCAATGTGTTGGCTTTTTTGTTGTTTGTTTTTTTTTGGGGGGGGGGGGGGGGGGGGGAAGGGGGATAGAATATGAAATAATGAGTTTATTATGATGAGAAAACAAATATTAGAGATTATGTTTCCACGAGTCCACGACTTCTTTGATAAGTTTATTTTCCACGTTATCACGATGAAGTATTTTGAGAGTTTTCGAAAATGGTTGCCAAACATTTGCTTATATTTTTAAGTCTTAACCTTCACATGATATGTTTTTTGGATATACTTTTGACTTGCAGGAGCGTGATCCACTTGAAAGAATAAGAAAGCTAATATTAGCTCATGATATAGCCACTGAAAAGGAACTGAAGGTAAAAATCGATATGTAAATTTGACTTTACTCTTTAACAGGCTTGTAGTTTCAAGCTTTTTTTCGCTAACTACGTAGGTCTTTATCATAATTGAGGGTTTGTTCTAATTTTTTGTGTGAGTAACAACTTTATAACGGGCATACCACCATCTTCATTTCTCTTTTTCAGGATATAGAGAAGGAAAAAAGAAAGGAGGTTGATGAAGCCATTGCTCAAGCCAAGGTGTGAATCATGTCACAGTTCTACCCCTAAAACAATTATTAGTTCTAGTTTGACACTTTTGAAAACTAGTTTTATTTGAATAACTGGTGATCAACAATCTATTCTTCCTTTTGGTTTATGCAGGAAAGCCCGATGCCAGATCCATCTGAACTCTTCACCAATGTTTACGTGAAAGGATATGGAGTTGAGGTAGATTCTATCTCCTGATTTACTGATTGATGAGAATTTCTTTATAAGCAAATCAATAATGTTCAAGTCTTACTTGATGTCGCTGACCTGTTAACATGTAGTATATAATGTTTAGCATGACGACTCTATATATACATATATAAAATGTTAAAATGTTACTTGATGTCACTGACCTGTTACTGGTGGAGCACCGGAGGTAATGTTAATTTCGGAATAAGATGTGATATTCTATAGGATCTATGTATAGAACTCTGGGACTAAGAACATCCATTATCAATCGATGTGAAGTTCCCACACCAGGTATGTATATGGGTTGTATACTAAATATCTGGTCCAACATACATGCTTTGCTACCTGGCAAAATTTGCTAGGCCACTAATAAAGGAACTTTCTTGTTGTGGTCTTCAATCCCAAGTGCTTAGGAATGATTCAGATGTATATGCTTAGTTAACCGTGTTACATAAACATACGTAGTTTGAGGAAATAAAAGCAGAATATTATCCAATTTGAATGTTTAGATGCATCCCCACACCATTGGATTGAGGGATTTGGTTAAGCTAAGCATAGAAACTGGTATGGGAAACAGGTATGAAACAATTTGGTTTCTGTCGGTTTCCAAAAATGTGGAATTTGCCGAGATACTACCTTTGTCCTGTAATAAATGTCATGTATGGGTTTTAATTTGTGATGAAAGTAAGCGCACAAGTAAATAAAACGACTGTATATTTCCCGAAAATAGTATATTTTGTTTCCATGACTTTTGAACCCCTGATGATTAATCGACTTTTTTTTTTACTTACCCATCACAAATCCAGTGTGTCCACGTCTTCGAGTAAACCTCGTACTCAGAGGCATATTATTGAAGGACTTGAAGCCATTGCCAAGCATTTAGCAAGCACTTGACTGTCACAAATTTCAGTCTGCACTTGACTGTCACAAATTTCAGTCTGTCCACCTTAATCTATTTATTGAAAGACTTGAACCCATTATATCAATGGCACCTGACCGTTGCAACAAGCTTGACACCTAAACTTAAAAAATACCCATCACATGCACCCGAATCACTGTAACATTTCAAATGATGATCCTTCATCAAAATGGTTTGTGTAAACATATACTGCTAGAGAAAGATATTCTTGAAACTTAAGGAAATGGTGAGACCCTACATATATTTTGAAGCCCAGAAATATTTGGAAAGCTTATGTTTTATGTTGATATTTTTACTAATAAGGAAAACGTTCATTCCATTTAGGGATGAATAACAATAAAAGCCTTCTGTTAAACGTAGAAATAGGCTCCCCTAAAATAGACTCCCTAAAAACCCGCAAGAATATGCAAATTGTGTAGGTAAGAAAAGGTCCACTTTTTATTCTCCATGTTTACCTGTCATACCAAAATTGTCATGTCATGTCTACTAATTCTTCAAAGATTTAGTAGTTAGATGCGGAGATATTTTCATACTAGTTTTGGTCTGTAATCATTGTTAAGATTGCTTACGCACTAGCAAGTGGTTATAACTTGTTCACTTATATACACCTGTGTAGATGTTTGCTGTTTGGCGGCTTGTTTCTTAATAAAAAATTACATGTCCAAAAAAGAACTTGTTCTCACTTATCTTATCCTTTGGCAGGCCTGTGGAGCAGATAGGAAAGAAGTTAAAGCTGTGCTTCCTTGAGGCAAAATATTGGGAAACTTTGCGACCTTTCTCTCCATAACAAGAATAAAGAGGAGAAATATGAACAATAAAAGTTGGGGTAAATTGTCATCCCTCCTAGCTACGTACTAAGTTTTACTTGTTTTGTCTTTTGATTTGTTCCTTAATGGCTAGAATTTTGACACTGGTGATGTAATTTTTTTGGGCGAAAGGCGGAGACCCCACTCTGGTACTCTCTAGGCACTATAGGGTGCTACTCAAGTGGTACTCGGTGAGTTGAGTATTTTGGTATGTAAAGGGAATTTCAGCTTGAAAGATTATTGTTTTCTGGGGGAGGTTGTGTTGGACAAATAATTTTGTTTTTATACATTCATGTGTACTTTTCTTATATGGTAGACTGGTTGGTACCTTGACCGTTTAGGTGGCCTTGGGCTTGCATAGTTGCATGTATAAAACTGGTATCCGCATTTGCCCGGCATCCTCGCACAATTTGTCACATGGCCAAGGCCAAACATATTTGTTATCTGTTGTTACTTTTATGCATTAGTAGTTTGCATGGGTTGGCTTGTCAACAAATTGGCTGCAGCTTTGATGTCTTCCCTTTGCTACCGCCGCTCACTCCACACCGACTCTCCTTTTTTTAAGTAAAAGTCTTGGTTCTTAAATTTAAAGCTCTTCATATTTTAGCCTCATAATTTAATCATATCCCTATTATATTTTTAAAGTTTAATCTTTCTTTCTAAAATTAATAATATAGTTCCCCTCTCCGTTTTACGTTAATTTTTATTTTAAAAAAAAAAAATCTCCAAAAAAAAATATTTATTTTTAGTGAATGGTATTATAAAATGATAAATATCATCAAGTTTTGTGTTATAATTTTATCATCATATAATTTTATTAAATTAATAATTTTTTATTCATACATTCAATAAAAAGATATTCTTTACATTCTTAATTTTATAAATGATTTTTTTTAAAAAATAATATAATATAAATTACATGTGCCTCAAGCTCCTGGCTATATGTACTTTGCATATAAACAGAGGGAGATTGAAGCACCGGTGATGGTAGAGTAGACTGAAGTAGTGAAGCACGTGTAATAGCATAAATAAAGTTGTGGAAGGAACACGTGGCAACAAGACGTCACTTGAAGTTATTACCAAGTCAACATGTGTTCCAATATTATCAAGTCTTACCTAAGATTTTCTGCCGAGAACCTTATGATGTAGTACTTAGGTTTTCATTAACAATGCTTCGAGTTTTGTTTCTAGAGGTTCGCGAGGCCTACAACAGAGGTACACCTGGCACTAGAAGAGAGGCCCACATGTTCATACACGAGAAAGCCATGTGGCAGGGTACAATAGGTAGGTGCTACATGTGGCTCTCGACCACGTGTCTCGCGAAGGAATGCACGTGCATATAAGTTCTATAGAGCCGACGTGCCTACGTCTTAGGTCTGGACTCACAAAAGATAAACAATTGTTTAAAATTAAAAGACAAAATCACATCACGGATGCATGGTCGATAGTTACAAATTTTAAAACTAACTTGTGGATGGTTAGATTCAATATTTTAAACAATTTATGCTAGTATTACTTCTTAATTTTGTTTAGAGAATAACGAGAAGAATTAAGAATAACTTTATTTTTTATATAAAATATTTTATTGATTTAAATTTATTATCGTATAAACTCAAAACATATTATCAATCGCAATTAAAGAAAGTCCCTCTTAAAATAGTGTATTTATGTAGGGTTAATATATGTTTTAGTTATTATACTATAGATCGATTTTCATTGTAATTATTGATTTTCTTTTGTGTCAAACGCATTATTATATTAGAAAAAAATTATTAAAAAAATATTAATTAACATTCCGTTTAAAAAAATAGATGAAAATGATGATTAGACTAACGGTTAATGATGTAGTTTTGACAAGTGGCATAATAATGCTTATGTGTTAAAAATATATCATTTTACATTTTTTTTCTTTTTTAAATTATGTTGTAATTTGCAAAGAAGAGACACTAGCGCAACACTTGTCTCATAAATCAAAAACAAAATTGTTGTTTATGTTTCAAAATTAATTTGTAAACTTTAATTTTTAAATATAAATTTTAATAATTTTTTAAAATAATATTAATTAACGTTAATTTTTTATTAATTAAAATTAATAATTTATATCAAGTTTGAATTTTAAATTTGTAAAACTTAAAGAATTTATTTATGGAATAAGGAAAACGTTAATTTAATAATTTTTTGTAAAAATTAAAATTAATTGTTATTAATTTCTTATTAAATAAAATTAATTAATTTATATAAGCTTGAATTTTAAATTGTATAAAATTGCCTTGAAAAGTTGAAGAACAAACTTTATCATAACATGTTCACCATCTTCAGATTAACACCCCCGCCGATCATCTTTACATGTTCACCATCTTCAGTTCTGGAAAGATTCAGCACATTTATCATTTTTTTTAAAATTCCCAAAATCTCAAAAATCAACAATATAATATGTGAAACTCAAATCTCAAAACCCACTGTTCATCATATATTTCTTTTCAAACCCACAAATTTTCTTCTTCTTCCCCACAATCTATTGTTCATCATCTTCTTCTTCCAAAACAAATTATAATTACGTTTTTCATGTTATTCATCACCTTCTTCTTCCCAAACCCACAATTTGTCTTCTTTCCCCCAAATCTTCTCCCACTCAGCAGCTTCTATGCCTCCAGGACCCATTTGGTCTACCCAACATTCAGTCCCAAAGTCCATCAAAATAAGCATAGACCGAAAGAAATGTCTTGGATTTTTAAAAAATTTCTCAGATTTTTTTATGGGTTTTTACAAAATCAAAAAATTCTTTATAGATCTAAAACTTATTTTGTAGATCTAGTTATCAAAATTCCTAAAGGTACATCAGATCAATTTTCAAAGGTATTGTAAAATCAATCGGTAAAAATATTTTAAAACGTATTAACCAGGCAAATTTGGTGAAAAAGTTTTTCAAGTGAAATTCTTGATTGAAATGTGTTTTAAAGGGTTTTAAAGAGAGAGAAGGAGATGTTTCAACCGAACAATAATACTAAGAGAGAGAAAAAATTAATCAGAAGAACTAGACTTAGGGAGGAAGAAAAACAATCAAGTGCTTGTAAATAATGCTACACATGACAAAAAGTGCCGCATCAATTGTACGTAATATTTACACTCAACAATTTTCGTCATTTTTTTAGATAAAATTATAACGAACGATCTTTCTGTAATATTTAATAATTATAATAATATATTTATTATAAAAAAAATTAATAACTATAGTAAAAATTAATTTATAATATAATGACTAAAACATATGTTAACCCTATTCATGTACTATGATACTACTCTTCACTCTCCTCTGAGATATTCATCAAGTCTTAAAACTAGTATATTTTCATACTAATAATATTATTGTCCCTACTGTTTTTCGGATCAATTAGTCCAACCCATCATATTTGTAGGGTCATGTGTACGGAACTGATATTTTTATATTAAAAAAATAATATCATATTATTTTGATAATTTTTATATAATAATTTTTATATTTTTATATGATAATTTTGAGACACTGTTCTATAATATCTCAAATTACTGATATATTATCATATTAATATGTATAATAAAATTTTGCATTATACATACTAAAATAATAACGTCAGATACCAAGTAGCCCTGCCCCGGAACTAGAGTAATTTTTCGTTTCCTATGTGTAACATGCTGGTACCATTACTGATCTAGAGACCTGTCACGTTCTCTATATTATCTCTCTCTCTCAGCCACACTTCTACTGGACTACTGTTTTCTCAGTGGGCCTTCCTTTACCATCTCTATTACTCTCTAGTGGCTGATCTGAATCCATATCTTATTGGGTCTCTCTGAATTCTGTGGACGAGAAATCTTTGGGTAAGAAACAAATAATACCGTTCCAAATTGAACTGTTTGATTTGTTTATACATCAAATGCGTCCACTAAGTTTTGTCGAATCTTCATTACCCATTAATTATTTGCCAGAAAGTGTTTGCTTTTTCTTTTTATGCTTTCTTGGGAGTATGATAGTAGTAGAGGGGTGATACCTTTTTGGTGACAAAATAATTGTAATGGTACTTCGATTTTCCCCCTTTCTATTTGTATGCAATTATTTTTGTGTTGATGATTGGCTTTATCAAATTAGGATTTTCCAGCAGTACCAGAAACAGACAAGGTTTTCATAGCTGTGAAAAGTTGTATGGATCATTTCTAAGTAAACAACAAAGTAGAAAACGCATCACATGCGTAGGCCTACCCTGGGTTCCATTGTTCTTGTATTCTCCTTGTCTTTATTGTGATCTGATCATTCTTGATCTTTTAGTGTGGTTCAGTATCTTGATGAATAATTGCCCATGCTTGTCTCATGTCATGTTGTGCACATTCTGTCTATTTCTTTTCTTGTAGATTTGAGATGATTCAATCTTGTTATTAAGAGAATCTGTGGGTGAATCAATGATGGAAGCACTGAATATTGATAATAAGGTACACCCTTTTTGTCCTTGAATCAGTTAAAATGACCCATTACTAATTTTGTTTACAATTCTTCCTGTGTTTGAATTTGTCTTGATTGCAATAGTCCATACTGTGTTGTTACGAGTTGGCATATTGTTTTTTGCTTGAATCTTAGATATTGTGTTATATAAACAGTTGGGAGAGTCAGTTACGTCTCATGCTGCTCTTGAAGTATCGATTTCGTTTGGTAGATTTGAGAATGATTCACTTTCTTGGGAGAAATGGTCATCTTTCTCGCCAAATAAGTACTTGGAAGAAGTAGAGAAGTGCTCAACCCCTGGATCTGTAGCTCAGAAGAAGGCTTATTTCGAAGCCCACTACAAGAAGATTGCAGCTCGGAAGGCAGAGCTACTAGAGCAGGAGAACAAGATGGGAACTGATTCTTCAAGATCCAATGAAACAAATTGCATAGAACATATCACAAGCACTTCTGGGACTGATGCTGAATATGGTATATCCAATGGTCAGAGCTCTGTTGAAGAAGTTGAGCTAGACACCAATTCACTTAGTGTGGTGAGTAGCAGCCTTCTTGATGAGCGAACAGAAGAAGATGCCAATGCGGTAGGATGTCAAAGCTTGTTGGTGGAGAACGCCGAGGACAAAATAAATGGAAATGTACAAAGCCATGGAGTAAATTATCCAGAAGAAGCTGTTTTGGTTACAAAAGAGAGTTTTAATAGACCACAGGATGGCCAGAACACAGAGGAGGAGCCTCTGGTGGACAGTGAGATGGTAGATCAGGAAAGTAAAGAGAAAATATCTGAATTGGATGCACAGAATACATATCAAAAGGTGATTTAGAACTCACTAGCCAACTGCTTTTTAGAGATGAATTAGACCAAAATAATAATTTTATTTGTCTATATTTATTGAAAATTAGTTTGTTTGGATATTTCTGGAGCCTTAAGTTCATTAATTTTCTGGTTCTTAGGTAACACAAACCAAAAAACAGCAGAACTTTACAGGAAGAATGAAGAAGAAACCAGTTTCACCTAAAACCAAACCTACTGAGATGTCAACTCCTAGATTGTCAAAGCCCACGTTAACCTCCACTCCCAGATTGCCTAAGCCCACATCAACCTCCACCTTGACAACATCAGCTTCCACTCCCAGATTGTCGAAACCGATATCAACTCCAACAGTGATGTCTGTATCTCGATCCTCAACAAATAAGCCTAATGTTTCATCATTACCACGAAGCAAAAATTCTTCTTTGGCAGAAATCAAGCGTGCAGCTCCTACATCCCTTCACATGTCTCTTAGTCTAGGTCCTGCAAATTTTGCTTCAGCTTCCCTTAATACAACTAGAAAATCTTTGATTATGGAGCAAATGGGGGATAAAGACATTGTTAAGCGAGCATTTAAGACATTTCAGAGCAATTTAAACCAATTGCCTGCTGAAGAAAAATCACGTGGACCAAAGCAGGTTAGTCATTCTATGATGCTTTTCTATTCAGATACCTACTGAACTTAGCTTTCTCTCTCTACCTAAGTGGTGGGCTTTGAGTTTTGATTCTACTTTTCACCCTCAACGAGGCGTTGATTTCAACCTCTTTTGGCAGATATTAGCTAGGGAATCAGATCATCGAGTTTCAATGTCTACGGCTTCTCAAAAAGAGAATGAAAGGTATTCTCGAGTCTCATTGTATCTAACAACATATCAATGGATGCATTCCTGTCAAGTTCTGTAACTTAGAAAAAGATGTTTAAAATCCCTTGATTGTATGGAATGCTTAGTGAATTAAGTCTTCTACTGCTCGACATTCTGAATATAACTTCTAGTAACTTCTTTTCTATTTCTATCTAGATTTGCTAGTTTCAACTTCCGTTTGAAGATCAAATTATGCAATCGATAAAAATCCAAATCTATTCATTGTAAGCAGTACTTTTTCATAAATTATTTGTATCAATTATCTTTACCATTAATGAGGTTCTAGTTTACCTATCTCTATATGAACAAATCCCAGTCTTTCATTTTTATATCACAAGGTGAGTGGGTGCAGCAATTTTGTGTTTATTGCATTGTCTTTATTGTACATATTGATTTATGTGTGCTAGTTTCTTTTCTTTTCTTTTAAAACTTTAAAGACATGCAATACCCTTTTCTTCAACATCTTGTATGTCATTACATGGAAATTTCTTCTTATTGTGTTTCTTTTTGTGATGGATATATTCTTCTCATATTTTTTCCATATAAATCTTTATTTTACTTCTGTTGCAATGGTTACTAAAAAAAATTTAAACCATGAGGTCCATGGCACTTGATAAGTCTATATGTTTTCTTCTTGTTTTGGCTATAAGCATGCATTAAAAATAACAATGCACCGAATTGTTTACTTATCCCAAAAAATGTAACTGAACTGGAGAACAAGGAAGGCAACAGAGAAGGTGAATGCTCAAAGAAGTCAACTCGGAACAAGATGGAATACTACATCATCAAGGTAATGTATTTAGATTTTGTTACTTTCAAAGTCTTGGAGATTTGATCTTTATTCTGAAAATGGACGATGAGACAAATAATAGGATCCTAAAACAAGTACCCATCACAACTTTCTTCTATTTTGGGTCTCCGTTTCTGTATTAGGTCATTGTATCTTTGACTTATCACAAAAGAAAAAGAAAAGATCATTGTATCTTTTCATTTAGCCTCGAGTCCTTGACCATTATTTGATCACCCCATTTTCCACTTTAAGTGCAGTTATTGTTAGTCTCTGAACATGATCAAATGACTTCAGCAGACTCTTAGTCTTTGTATCAGTGTTGACTCTGACTGTTCATTTTATCTCATTCTCCATCCCGTCTTACTATTCATTGATTCCAGCATACTTATCAAGCTACGTATTGAGGTATTTTTTTCTTGAAGACCTTACCTTGTAAAAATGTTTCCAAAGTTTTATATAATTTGAGTATTGCTCCCTCCGTTCCAAGCTTAGAGATACATTTTTCTTTTGTCGGTTCCTAAAAAAGAGATACATTTGTAGTTTAGGACTATAAAGTGGTATGATGTTCATCATTTGCCATTAGTTTTCTAATATCATTTCTAACATCATATCACTGCTATAAATTCTTAACATATATTAAGGGTACATTTGAGAACATAAAATTATCCTTAAAAGTTACTGTTTTAGAAATGTATCTCTAATTTTGGTATAGATGGAGTACAATTTGCAGCTATAGCAAGGGGAGCTTTTGAACTGAACAACCATATCCTAGCTTTAGTCGAGAATTTTATTATCCTGGTTTCAGAATTATATTCATCCCAATCCCTTCCCAATGAGGTGTGGTTATAGCTACATGCAGAGGAAGAGGATGAATTGATGCTTACTGACAACCTTGCTTTGTACAATATAATTAGATATACATAAGCTAAATGAAGATGGTCAAACAAAAACCTGATCTGACACCCAACCGCTTGGCAGCTTGCACCTTTTTATGGTGATTAATATCAAAACCTGCACTAGAGCCAGGATAGTTTCCTGATCAACCTGTCCCATAACATCTTTAGTCATAACACAAATTTACAATAAACCCGCAATTTCATTTAGTTAGTGTATTGTAATCCATGAGGAATGTTTGTATGGATTGGCAAAGAATGCGTCCTTAATTCTTCTTTATTCCTATTTAATAGATGATGAAGTTGAATTCTGTGAATCTATACTTATATTATACAGTCCTTAAAAAAGCTCTTTTTATATTATCTATATCTGTCTAAGGAGAAGATTTTTTCTCCTTGTTTATTTTATGTCTCAAAAGAATCAGCATGTTGTTTAGTTGGTTTCAAATTTCAACTTAGTAATCCTATATATGCTCATTTTTTAATCGGTTAATTGGTGTAGGTCACTCAATGAAACTAGGGTGGAAAAAAATGTGAAGGCAGCTTCATCTTCTGTTGGCTTCAGAAGTGATGAAAGAGCTGAAAAACGCAAAGAAGTAATATCTCTGTCCCATCCTTTTTCGCCTATTATCTTCTTAGATTATTGTGCATCCTGTTTCCACTAGTGGCATGTAATAAGGTATAGTTTTATTACAGTTTTTCAAAAAATTGGAGGAAAAGTCATATGCTAGAGAGGAAGAAAAGACACACCTTAACTCAAAGTCAAAGGTACACTTCCAAATGTGGGAAAAATCTGAGTTTGATCCTATTAACGTGTTATTATACTTGAGCAATAAGCTTTACTTATTTTTTATTTAACTGTATCTTGATATGGCAAACTTCACTCAGGAGGAGAAAGATGCTGAGATCAAGAGGCTAAGGCAGAGCCTAAATTTCAAAGCCAAACCAATCCCAGGTTTTTATCGGGGCCACGGTTCCAAGACTCTTTCAGAAAAGGTAGACCTTGATACTAAAGAGTAAAGACTTTCAGAATAGGAAAAAAAAACTATAAATTTAGAAAAGTAACAACTTTGTTGGTTATGGTTGATGTAACCTGACTTGTTCCATAGAGATCCTCTTATGTTTTTTTAATCAAAAACAAGACAAAATATAACTACGTTGACTTTATATGTTGGCAATTCATAGACACGTTCATAGTTTTACTAGCGTTTTCTCTCTTATTTTGGTTAGTAATGGTGGCCCAGATAAGCTATATGTCATTCATTCCTTGTCTCTGATGATCTTTGACAGTTTATTTGAGTAACTGTAAAAGCAAGGAACAACAACTTTTAGTGGAGCTTGCTGCTAGTGCTAAATAAGTCGATGATTCTGGTCCTAGGTTATCATGGACAGTACCCGTTAGTTGTTTGCTTTACTGTTTAAACTGAACTTATATTTTATCAAGATGGCATCCAATTGAATTGAAAGAATTATTGCTTTGTTTTTCTTTGACATTAGCTTCTCGCTTTCCCCGCTGCAAATACTTGCATATCATAACCAGAGGATGTTGGAATTGCCTGTTTATGCTTGATTTTTCTGTCAACTTTTGAACCATTGTTGGCCTAAATAATTACAATTTATTAGAGTTATTTAGTGCAATTAATAGTTCTCGAGTTGAAGAGTTATTACAAATCAAACTTGGTTCCAGTTGGAACTTGAAGTATTATTAATGAAGCCTAAGTGGGAATTTATTAAAGCATAAATTCAAAGTGTTGTTTGAAAACCTATTTTGTTTTGTCCTAAATCGAAGAAAGATTGTATCAACATCTTAATCCCAGTTTTGGAGCTAGGGTATTGAGTTTCCCATAAAACATGAAGTTTAATAACTAAAAAATCATCGGAAAAATTATGCTGTAGTTTTCATTTCATTTGTCAGTTTACTTCTACTTATTCAAATTTTCCTACTAATTTCCTTCCTGTTTCTGTTGATTATAATTTTATGGCACTCATGTAATAATGCAGGAGGGCGGCAAGAATGAGATTCATCAGTCCTGAGTCACATAGGTAAAGATTGGATCATATAAAAGTTCAGCTTTTTGTGAAAAATGAAAAAATTCTCAGCAGCTACTATGGGGGTAGAAGTACAATCTTGGCAGAGAAATGCACCAGTTGACAAGGAAAATTTACATGCAAACAGGAAGATTGCTTTCAGTAAGGACAACCGAGGAGGTCCATTCAGTTGTCTGATGGAGTCAATACTTAATGTGCAGCGTATTATGAAACAGGTTGGGGATCTTTTTGATCCTATATTTAGAAACTCCTCCTTTGTTTCCCTCAGTTGAAGGTCAATCGCCATATATAGAGAGAGAAAGAGTCATGTCATAGTGATGTTTGGCATGTTAAGACATAAATATCCAACTTAATGGAGAGCATTAGTTTCCTGTATGTGCAGCTTTTTTATACATAGTTAGCTTTGAACATTGTAATTCCTAGAAAAGAGAGTAAAATATGGCTTTTGGCTTTTTCCTTCCTGCATTTCTCTTAACAATTTTCAGATATTGATGTTTCTTTGTTCTGAAAGATTAAAGGAAATAGTGGCATTGCCATTATGTACTGGAATTATGAGACACCGAGGGTAATTAAGCTTCTATATACAAATTTATTGTTATAAAATCTTTGGGTTGATTGATTGGATCGGCAAAATTATAGTAGCCAAATGGATCTGGCATCCAAAAACAAGTTGGTCTCTCCATAATTGCTTAAAAATGATTAGTTTTGTATATTAGAGGGTGATTTTTTGTTAGTCCTCGGCTAATCTTGTAAACTCTACAAGAGGGAAAAGATACTGGTACTAATAGAACGAAAAACTCTTCCCTGCCATTTTTAATGAGGCTATCTATACTTAGAAATCATCATCTGAATCACTAGAACTAGTCTTGGACTTGTCTGACATGAAGTTTGCTGGCAATAGCGGAAACTTCACCGAGACAGGTGATTTTGGTGGTGGTGATCCACTCATGGCTGTTGCAGTTTTCCTCTTCTGCATATTTCTAGTTATATCAACACATTCCTGATCAACCATTCCCAGAAAATTTGTAACTATAACAAATAGTTGAAGTGGTTGTACCCCTTTATCCTTTGTGGCTCCGCCTTGATAATATTCTGTTCTCTTTAAAAGCTCCATTACCCTTGTTAGCTCTTCACTCATTACTCTCATCTCTCCTTCAGCCACGTCTAGAAAACCATTCATCACTCTGATAAACCCTTGTCCTCTTCCACTAATTGCGCATTCTCCCACAAGTTGCCTTGTTTTAGCAACACGGTTAGCCAGAGCTGAGCACGATTTATGCAGAGTGTCATAATCTAGTGTTGCTGCTTTCTTTACATTAGTAAACTCTGCACTAATTCCACCTACAACTGGCAATCCAAACATTATATACTCCTTTTCTCTGTCCTCTTTTCGTTTAGAATCATCAACAATTAGGCTACCATTGTTGTTTCGGCTACTGCTGCTCCTGTGACTTCGATTGATCAGACAACGTTTCCCCTCTGCTCGGACTACCTCATTCACAACAAAGTGAAGTAACGTAGTTTTTCCATCTGTGCTTTTAACATCAGACAGTTTTAGAAGAGAAGTAAGGTTGAAGGCTTGTGCATTCCCTCTTGAAGTTCCTGCATTCATTCGATTTCCAGCCTTGAGGATGGCTTCAAGAAGTTTCAAGAAAATTCCGTGAGTTCTCAACTCATTGCAACCTGATTCAAGTGTTTGTAAAGAAACTTTAAGGTGGACAATCTCAGAGTCGTAATTCGACCTAAAAAGCATGGCGTTAAAACGAGTGAATGCAGATGGAATGGCCTTGAGGACATGATAGAGGAATGACTCTGCATCGGCTAGTCTTGTGTGGTCTTCGTTGAATGCCAGAATTTCTGATTCTTCTTCTTTGGTTGGGGCTATTCTTGTGAGCTTTTCGAGGATGTCTACATCTAAACCTTGGCCCTCAATGAGGGCATCAACAATATCTTCGCGAGAAACGGCTAGAGACCGGAGCACAATTGTTATGTTTTGGGACTTTCTGGTGTCAAGGACGAAAACCTGTGAAAGGGGACCTTTTCTTTCATCTTTTGGACTTTTCATATTGATATTTTCTTGAGGATATATTTGGTTATTTGCCACGGATCCAAAGAGGGCTTCCATAAGATCATTGTTAAACCTGAATTTCAATGGAAATTTATAAAGCCAGTGATATTTTATTAGCGGGGTTGAATAAAATTTACTAGAAAGCAAAATTTGAAGAGAGTTTTCATTACCTGAAAGAACCATTATGGAGTTTGTCCCAGACCATTGAATGCTCAACATTAGGATTCACCTTATCCCAGTGCAAGGGCTTCAGTTTCACCTGACCTTTCCCATTTCCTGTTATGCCTTGGTCTGATAAGGTGGAGGTTTCTTTCTGTCACTAGACTTTCCTTTTGGAGTTGGTGGTGGTGCAGGAGTTCTTCTTGCCGTAATCAGGGGAGGCGGTGGAGGTAGCGGTGTTGGTGGTGCATGAGTTTTCATTGCGGAAATCAAAGGAGGTGGCGGAGGTGGAGATGGAGGTGGTGGTGGAGAGCTATCTTTTATAAAAGAGTCTTGTTTTTCCACAGCTAGAATTTGATTTTTGTCCATCACTTCTGGCCAAACATGAGAAGTTGAAGACTTGCCTCGAAGTAAAGGAATTTCTTGCTTGGAAGACTTAGATTTCTTGAATCTATCTTGGGATTTGCTAGTCATCTCTTTTTCCTCATCTTTTGTATCATAAAATTCCTCCTCCTTAACAAAGTTTTTCTTATTGTATTCCCCTTGTAAATTCCTCCAGTAAAGAACATCCAAACCTTCCTCATCAACCATCACCCACTTGACATTACCATTAAATCGCACAAATTCATCAGGGCGGCGCAGTGCAGCATTACCGTCGAGGGAACTAGCACCAACTTGCTTTCTCCTACGGCGCACATACCGCTGGACTAAAAAGAAGAACAATCCTGATATGACTAAACTAGTTGCTGCAGTTGCAGCAACTGCCGTAACAACGACCTCATTCCGCCATGACTTTAAAGATGGCGATGGCGGCGGCAGCTGTCCTGGCGGCGTTGTAGGGGGAGATCAAATGGATAGAAAGTTTGAATATTTTGGGGAGAATTGGATTGGCAAGAAGATTGAGGTATAGTAGAAATGAAGTTAAAAAGAAAGAAGAGATACAGAATAAGTTGCTTCATATTCCTGGAGCAGAAGTTTGGGTAGAATTTTGGAGAGGTTCGAATCTGACCAAGTTGTTTCATGCTGTAGTTTGGGCATGGCTGATCACTTTTTGGGTTGGAGTAATTGGGGTTTGGTCGGTTAATTGCTGACAATTTCAAGAAAAGCAGGTAGCTAGTTATTGCTGGGGTTCTGAGCCTTCCCAGGCTTTCTCTGGAAATGATATAGAGTACCATACGGTTTTGATGATCATTTAGAAAGTAAGCTCCTAGATACATTGTATATAATATATATAGAGAGAGAGGGAGGGTGGCTGCGGTAGTTTTGAATAACAATTTTGTACTTAATAGAGTAATATTATTATTTTAATCATAATCAACTAAATTTGCGTCAAACTTGAATTTGAATTTATTTATTTATTATTATTTTGTAGAATTACGTAATCATAATTTGTAGTTTCGTGTGATATTTTAGTGGTAAGAATTTTTCTTAAGAAAGAACATGGTGACCAAAGCAACAAACGTTAGTCAAAAGGACGAGGAGATCCAAATCATACAGAGGGCTTGGTGCGGAAAGAAATAGTAAGCATGTTGTAACCTTTACGAGGTTGGTTTTTTCTTCCCTCCAATAGTTGACCAACTAACTCGGCCAAAGATTGAAAACTTCAATATCAGAATCAGGTGTTGTTAATCTCCTACCCTCTACCAACAAACCTTAATTGCTTAGAAAATTAAAATTTTAACCATTAGTAGCCAGCCATATTAATTAGTCTTTAAATGGAATTGTTACATATTATTAATGTATCATATCAACATAAGTAACATACGAAAATGAAATGAAATTCGTTATTTTTAAAGATATTTTATGTATTTATTGTAGTATAATTATAATGTATTTGATAATGATGATGGTCTTTGGAGATTTAATTGGCCAAGCAAAAAAGATAATAGAGTGTTTACTTTTCTGCATCTCCCTATGTTGTTTTTTCAGAATAAGAAGAGAAGATGAAGCTTGGGAGCCGAATGAGTTAATTTTATTTAAAAAAAGATTGTTGTTCAGGATTTATTTTGTTCGGACATGATATTAACATCTTCTGATTTAGAAACATTTAATATGAACGAGGGGTTATATGTTTGTTATTTTTTTGAAAAAGATCTTAAATATAGTTGGCCTATTTCCTCATTAATACTCAGTTTAATACCACAAGTGTAGTATATATTATGGTCTTTAACATGAAGATTTTTTGACTTTTGAAAGGATGAAAATTAGCGGCGAATAAACATTTCATCTATCTGCCTCCCTGTCCCTCCCTCCCCACTTTATCAAATTCTAAATTTAATGCAATGAAATTATTTAACTTCAGGGTTAGTGGTGACATTGCTTTGTTCCATTAAATTTATTAAAAAAGAAAGTTCTTACTGTTTTCATAGTTAAGTAAATATATTATTTTCTTGTAAAAAGAACCACAAAAAGATGTGGTATTGGCAATTTATACTAGACACATGTGAGTCACCCACACTAAAACATATTTATCCTTTTATGCTGGATAGAGAAAAATTGAACAGAAAATGAAGATATTGGGTAGTTGGAATAAAAAAGTTACATTGAGGGGTTTGGTATTCTCACTATCAGCAGCCTGGATGTTGAACTGTCTTGGGTTTTGTTTATGTGAACAATATAACTTAATACTATGTGCTTTGTGTGTAATAATTCAAATGTTTTTAGTCTCACATTGTCTAAGTTGTTTTTTTTTAAACTTTTAGTCTCACATCAACTAAATAGGAAATCACTTAGCCTCCCTTACACTATAAATAGAAGTGTTTGCCTTTGTTTTCTTTCACTGCAAATAAGACCTCCAATTTTGAAAGGCTTTGTGGTGGGAGGACTTTTAATAAAAGATCTCCTTAGTTAAAAATTTTAGTGTCGAGAGCGTAAGCAATCTTCGGTACTCGTATTTTCGGGATCTGTTCGGCTATTAATTTTGTGTTCGGTAATATCGAGGTAAGTGACTCTCCGAGTTGTTTAGTATTTTCAAATTGTATAGTGTAAGTGACTTTTTGAACTATTTAGTATTTCCAAAATTATATATTATAAGTACTTTTTGAACTGTTTAGTATTTTTGAACTGTATAGTGTAAGTGATTTTGCAAACTATTTGGTATTTTGAAATTATAGTTTGATTTAGAAATTACTCGGATGCCCAAATTTATTGTTTCAAAAATTGTTATATTTTATTAAGGCCTCCATTTGAATATTTTGTTAAAAACTTCGGATCAAGTATTTATTTTTGAACTGTGAAACAAGTATAGTTTCGAATATTGATAATATTTAGAAATGTTTTGAACATGGATAATATTGAAAAATTGATTTTAGAAACTTCAGTCCGACTATGTATTGAACTTCGTTAGTGTTTCACGTTAGTTCCGGAACTATATAGTACCTACTAAGGTACACAACTTTAGATACTCTTCGGGGGCACCTTTCGGGGTGCATGCTTCATCGATCCCTTAGTAGGGTGCGTGATCATTAACATTATCGAACATAAGGGCCGTGTTACAGGGCTGCTGTAACTTTAGTCGTTCTGTGGATTAAAAGATACATCGAATATACTGAACTTTTCGAAATCGTTGATCGAATATATTGAACTTATCGAAATCGTTGATCGAATATATTGAACTTATCGAAATTTGTCTTTAAATTGTGTTTTGTAATTATTGATTTTGGTTTTAAAAGTAAATATTGACTATTGTTATTGAACAAGAAAATATTATTTCAAAAAGGTATATTTATTACTGTTATTAAACAAAAGAAATTTCGAAAAAGATTTTGCAAACTGTACTTGATCCACCTAAATAGTAAAGATTGTTACTTGCTGGGCTTTACCGCTCACCCTTACATTAACTTTTACAGGGTCTATTTTTAATAGTCGAACAATGTGGATGCTTTTGTGGATGATTGAAGTCCTTTTAGTTATGGCGTTATTAGTATTTTGAATTTGATAAGACTTTTATTTAAGGGAGCCGCGTCTCCGAAGTTATGTTTTCGATATTTAGTTCTTGAACTCTTTTGTAAATTTAATAATAAAAGATTGTTGGTTTTTTAAGTCTAGTATTGTTGTGTTGTTTTTGGGCTGTGCTATTAATATTATTGCCTTGCGAGCTCTTCGGGCTTGCGACGTGTGACATTCCGGACAAGTGGTTGGTTCGGGGTGTTACATTGTGTGTGTTGTCTCGGTTGTTTTGTAGGGTGAAGAAATTATTGTAGCGATTCCATGGGATGAATGGTGGGAGTTGGCACTTAAGGATGATTCTAATCAACATATAGCATTGCTACCTTTACATCCTTCGGTGCGTGAAAAATTTAATTCAACTGCAGCCTGGGAATATGCTCGATTCGTAGCATGTCAGGCAAACCATACGGTTACCACGACATGATATTCAGTTGGATTGACACCACAAGCTGACAACTATCCTCCACCTCTCGATAATCATTTGGTGGTGTTTCCACTTAGCTCTTGACATTCTGTAAACATATAGTCAAACACTACTTGATCACTAGTTGGATAGTTTATTGTTCTTTCCATGGTCATTCTGTGAGACTCTCCTCGCTGAGATATGGTAGTCTTATATAAGCACAAATAGTTTTGTTTCTTTTGTCAATTTCTTTTTTAGCAGTTGTTCCTTGTCATAATTTTTGAGTTATATAATGTTATAAAACTTGTTCACTCTGATGTGCCTGTAAAAAAATTCGATGGTCTTTTGTCATACCTTACTGCTTTGAAGAAAATAGGTAAAAGAGATTAGCATGAATTGGACTACATATACTTTATACCAAGTCTCACCTTTCCTCTTTCTATAAATAATTTTGTTTGCAATAGTTATATTACTCACTTACTTGTGAATTTGGGTTAGGATTGGGAGAACTTAGAATGCTATTCTAACTACCCAAACTTTGTTTACAGGTCACTTTTGTCATGTCTATGTGGACTATAATGCAGACTGCATATGCTTGCTGCAAATATGTGGAATGAAGCTTTGAAGAAGAGGCTTGGGACTGAGGTGACACTTTGCCTGTTTTAGCTGAATATTTGCTTAGCATGTCCACATTGATCTTCATTATCAGCTCCCATTCAGCCAGATTGTTGGTGAGTATCGATTGGAACTGCCACAATATGACACTTTAGAGCCATATATATGCTGGTGAAGATCCTGCCCTGGCTGTATGTTTCAATATGTTCCTTGCATTCTACTCGCTTGCCAAGTTGTATTACATTTTTCTAGCTTTGGACATGCCGTACATGTTATTCCTAGCTTTCCACTTGGAAGATCATTGTTTGTATAAATAATTGTTGGTGAAGGTTCATTTGTTTCGACATTTAGATGGTGTGAAAGTAACATCTCTCCTTCCCCATTCTAATTCTCTATGTAAAACGGCTTAAAAGCCTGTATACTATGGATTATAGACATAGTTGTCAAATTGTGAATCGTATCTTGTATCGAAAATTTCTGTATCGTGTATCGTATCGTGAATCGTATCGTTAGATACGTAAACAAAATAAAAAATATAGTAATTTATATTTAAACATATAAAACACAAACTTGACTATATATAAAAGTAATCAAGTAAATATTATTATAGACTAAAAATAAATTTTAAAGTTAAACAGTAGCCAAAATATTCTAAATTGATTTATTAATATTATTTCAGTAATCTTTGTAGGTAACAAGAAAAAATAAAAATTTAGATTCACCTTTAATCTATAAAACAAAAGAGAATAATTCAAATTAACAAATAGAGATTTATATATCTGCTTATAAAAAGTGATATGAAAAAAATAAAGCGATATTTTTAATTAGATATAATACTCTAAAAAATGATTAAAGACTCATGAAGCGATACATAATATGTTTGTACTAGAAAATTTCTTCAATTGAAATGTTAAAATGTTTAAAATTTTTATTTTTAGTCTTTTAGATCTATATGAATTTTTTTTAAAATTAATTACTTTTAAAAAGTATCGTGTATTGTTTCGTATCGTAAGAATCATATCGAATCGTATTTGAATTGTAAGATACGGTATCATTTTATATTCACCTTGTGATATATATCGAATTATTCTTATATTGTATCATATCATAAAATATATATCGCGTATTATAAAATTCTGACAACTTTAATTATAGATAGTCGACATGTATGTTTTCATATCTTCCCCGGTTCCACTTTGTATTGAAAGGTGAGAAGCTTCAGCGAAAAATATTTAAAATGTCGCAATAAAGAAGAAGGCATAAAAAGTTGGAAGAGCCCAACAGTTGAAATAAAGCGGCCCGGCTTTTAACAACTATAAATGAAAAAAAGAAAAAGAAAAGAAAAAAGATTCATACAACTCTAGAAATAGCAACCCAGAACGGTGCGAATGGTCGGTCAGTCGTAGGATATGCCCTTACTGCATATGGCTCCATACTATGGGAATGAAGCAAGCAAAACATAGATAGATGTTGATCTCAAAGTTCTCCATCCCAGAGCTCCTCCACTGACTTGAAAGTGCCAGTGGGCGAGGTGAATCCCAGTCCAAGGTTAGCCCTCATCTGCGGGATCTCAGAAATCTTCTTGGAATCCTCATCAGTCAATGCCCAGTCGAAAATTTCAATGTTCTGTTTCAGCCTCTCTTTGTTGAAGCTCTTCACGACCACAACCGCGCCTTGCTCATATGCCCATCTCAAAGCCACCTACATTCACACTGTAATTAACAAACTACCCATAATTCAAATAGCATTCAAAATCATATGTTATATAAGCACCTGAGCTACAAATTTTCCTTTGGCGTCTGCAATTTCCTTGAGAACCTCAGATTCGAGAACTCTATTAGTTCCCCAAGAGGCTCCTCCTGCTCCAAGAGGAGAATAAACAACAACAATGACTCCATTGGCCTTGCAGAAATCGTTTAGCTTCCTCTGTTGCCACGTTGGGTTCATCTCTACCTATGAAGATAGATATATTAAAACTACATCTATAATCTTTTTCCTCCGGTATATACATGTAAAAATAATCCACAGCCAACTTATCTCTCTTCGTGCCATCAGAAGATTCAATTGTTGAGGTTTAAAAAATACAATAAAATTCTACCTTCCACAAAAACATCTAGAGGAAGGTAGATATTTTTTTCTTGGTTTTAATAATCTCGACTGTTGGATCTCCCTCTAGTGATTTGGCCTCTGCCATAGCCTTACGTTGGCCATAGATAGTTATAAGAGTAAAAACAGGGGCAATTCATGTCATTAGAAACTAACCTGATTGACAGCTGGAGGGATTTTTGCCAAGGCCAGGAGGTCTCCAAGCTTCTTACATGTGAAATTACTTACACCAATTGATTTTGTGAGGCCCAGTGTTTGGCACTCTTCCATTGCTGTCCAGACCGATTTGATGTCCAGCGGAAGCAAGTCTTCTGGGCTTGGTATTTTGATAGGCCCAGGCTTCAAGCTCACTGGCCAGTGAATCAGATATTGATCAACATACTCCAACTTAAGATTTCTACAAAACAACAAACAATTTGGAAAATAAAATTTAAACCGTTTAATTTTTTATTTATTTATCAAGGTGAAGGTGACATATGTACTGCAAAATATGTATATATTACTGAAGAGTCTTTCGAAGGGCTGGAAGGACATGATCGGCATGAGCATCGTTGCACCAGAGCTTAGAGGTGATAAAGACCTCATCACGGGACTTGATTAAGCCGAGTCCAAGAGCTTGGGATATGGCTTCACCAAGAGAATTCTCTGTTCCATACAAAGTAGCCGTGTCAAGTGTCTGTAACCGAGCTCAATTGCATCCAGCACAGATTTTATGACTACTTCTGGAGCTGGAAACGGGAAACTTGCGGTGCCCAGTCCAAGGACTGGCATTTTCCGATTGCCAGAGGTCAAAGAAACTTCTGGAATACTACATGGAGCCATCTCTGTTTTGGTATCTGGCAACCGATTTTGGGGTTTGCATGTATGAATGGACGGATGTGAGTTTACCAGTTTTGGTCCTTTTAAACTTGAGAGAGTATACACACGTTCAGTTAAAAGAGCATTGATGTTAATATATTATTATTTTATTTTTTTGGCTAAATGTTTTTGTATATTAAATTGTAAAAAAATATATAAATATTAAAATGAAGCTCAAGACATTATCCCGGCTCCCGAGGGGATAAAAACACCTAGAGCAAGTTAGGAAAACAATTGCCTAGTGCCAACACAAACTATAAATCAATACAACAGCATATCGGTGGATGACAACCATAAACTAAAACAACAAAGTCCAACCAAAGGTCCAAAAGAATCTGCATTTATAATAGTTAAGCCTCCCAAGTAACGGCCCAAGCCCAAAGGGCTGGACCACATGCAACCCAAAAGGAACTGCTACGTGCTAGCCAAAACAGATCACCAGTCGAGCCACAACCAATCCGGGCCCACATGATGACCAGACCATATGTGACCAAATCCTGCAGGCGTGCTATCAAACAACTGAATACAGCCAACAAGCAGTGATGATGGGGCCATAACAAGCGCCAGTCATAATCCCAATCTAAAAAACCAGCAGGAGATTAATGCAAACCAAACACTGATGAACCCCACTATCACCAGCTACATGAACAAACATCAGCTGCAGCACGAAACCCACACAAAGAGGCCAACTACCAAAACAGGATACCAGCACCCCATGTGGAAAGAATTTGCCTAATATTATATACTCATTATATACTCCCTCCCTCCCTCTTATAATAAACGCCATAATTTTATTTCAATAGTCAAATTAATTATTTTAAAAATAAATAATTAAAAATATTTATATAAAATTTTCAAATAGCGAAACTTTACATTAATACTATATTTTTCGTAGTTTATTATAATCATAATATCTCAACGTATATTTTGAATATTTTTAAAGATTTATTAATTTTAATAATAGTTATTTTGACTATGAAAATATAATTAGGACTTTTATTATGAGATATAGAGAAGAGAGAGTATTATATTATATATAGGCAATCTATTACTATTTATTCTTGGGCACCAATTAGATTCTTAGTCATCCCTCGGCGGCAAACAAAAGTGAAGAAACAATAGAATCGCCGCAACCGGCGCATCCGTTTGACTTGACATATCAATTCTATCATGAATTTGATTTTAAATTTATATTAGTATTAGAAAATTTGATAATTGTACTAGAATTTCCTCCCATTAATAATAAATGGGACTCATGTTTATTTATATGAGTATGAAATTATAAAAAAAATTAAAAAATTGTTATATGTGATGGATATAGAGTCTACGATCATTTATAAATTTTAATTGCATCTTAATAACTAAACCAGCAAAATGTTACATCAGTTGTCATCTATTTGGCATCAGTTCATATCTATTTGGATCTCTCTTTGAGAATAAGGATATCACAAATAAATGCTAATTGATAATGCCATATTTACAACTTACGTGAGAATGAGAAATAAATCAAGATACTTATCAGAGATACCACCGCATTATATAATTTCCGAACTTCTAGATTTTTTAGTTATATAATTTATATTAGGCTTATTGTACAATTTAATGCATATTAATTACATATAAACAAATCAACTAAACAAAAAGGAAATTGCATAATATATCAATTAAAGAAATCTATTATAAATTTAGAAACTAATTAATGAGGAAAAAAGAACATATATGGCCTCAGGCCATGGATTAGCATTTAGATTAATCAAGTCAAAATTTTCTGATTCTTATTTGGCTTTGTCCTTCTTGCCGACACTTTGGTTAAAAGAAGACATTTCCATCTTCATAATATACCAAAAAATTCACAAATAATTACTTACAATAATAAGTATAAGTACATAATATCTAAATAATACATTACACATTTATCTTAATCATTAAAAAATAGGACTTGACATTGAAATTCGTGTCATACCTCACTTTTTAATAATTAAGATAGATATAGTGTTTAGATATTATATATGTAGACTTATCCTACAAACAATCTGGTGCCGTCCGTGAGTGAATCCAATATTCAACAAACTCAAGTTGGTAATTCAACCATAAACCACAACATTATCAAATTGTATATATATTTGCGTTTCTTACACAAGGCAGTAAAACTTGTTAACATAATAAATCAAGCTCCTAAATATATATCAAATGCAGATGAATATCTATTCCATGTCAACTAATGAAAAAATGAAACAAAATAAATATCATTCCATTTCTTAAATTTAAAAACTATACAATATGCAGAAAATTTTCAATAAATTAAAGGCAAACAATTAGGAGGAACGAACATACAATCAAGAGACATCATTGATCATTGCATATATGTAACAAAAATGAGAAGGACGATGATTTTAGTATTTTTTTTTATTTATTATTGTTTATTTCTTTTTGTGGGTATGATATTTGAGTTTGATCCAATTGACACCAACGTTGGCTCCGTTCTTAACTTTCTTCATGCCTTGGGAAGCCGCCACTTTGGTTTTCTCAAACTTCTCGCTCATCTTCCTCGACATTTTCCCCGACGATCCACCACCAAGCCTCGTTGGCGTCTTCTCAGGCGCCTTGTTTCTCGGCTCCGGATTTCCCCATGGGTTATCACCGTTTCCCTCCATTGCAAGAGGGAAGTTACAAGAAGAAAAACCAAACGGTACGTAGGTAGGTAGCTTTGTATGGATTGCCTGCCTTTTTATTCTCACAATTGGATATGGTAGCACAAACATATTTATATAGTATGCAACACGAGACATACACGTGACACTTAACCTCATTTTCAAATTACTTTAAATTTATTGTTTTATTTTTTCAAAAAATGTATCCAGTATTTAAGAATTAATTATGAACAATTTGGAATAAATTAAATGAATTAGTCAATATTTATTTAAAAGGACTGGTCGGTCTTCATTAAAAGCCAAGACCAAAGTAGTGAAAATATGTATGTACGAAAATTCAAGGTTCCCAACTCCCGACGGCTATGCGTCTGTTACGGGCATCAATTTAATTTTGCCATACAATTTTAGTTTTCCAGATAAACCAGTCCCTCCAAATGGCCAAGCTAAAAATTTTGTTACTTGGATACAAAAATATTCAAAATGTCAAATATTTATTCTTGTTACAAATACTAAATATATAAATTATTATTTTAATAGTTTAGTAGGATAATAAAATTATAATAAAAAATTTGAGAAATTTGTATAATTTAATGCTTGAATTTATCCGCACATTCAACTACTGACTTGGATTTGAATCTACACAAAAAGAATCACTTGCAGAGAAAAAACCACCAGAAAGTACTTGATAGCTTGGACCGTTGGGATACTTCTAGTGTGAGAATAAATATAAGTTTCAAGATAGGTTAACAATAAAGATGACACGTATTTGGTAAGCTATAATACTGACATTTATTTAGTAAGCTATAATATTATATGTACCTCTATTATTCACTTTATATTTATAGTATGAGTTTTGCTTAACGGAATCATGATTATTAATTAACATTAGATATAATAATTAGTTAGTATTTGAAGTAATAAAACAACAATTTCAATAAATTGTGAAAATAAGACATGTTATGGATAATTCATTTACGTTAATAAATACACAATCTATCAATACTATTATTATTAAAATAATTTTTTTAATAATAAGTTAACAATAATAAATAAGACTTTTTTTCATAGCTCGTGTCGGTGGCGCATAATGTACGGTCGTTGAATTGCCGCAGCACTAATACCATCATCTAGCATTATAATAATACCGCGTGGAATATTCATCAAACGATGGATTAGTAGCGCCCATAAAGTCGCTTCACGCCCAAACACATACACATTGCCTAAGGAACTAAAACAATACAAAACAAAAATGTCCCAGAATTATATAGGTCAAACTATAATTCAAGTAAATAAGACTCAACCCACCCCAAAAAAAAGCAACAGTTATCTTGGCCCATCGTGAGTCACTCAGCTAAAAAATTTAAGCTTTCCGTGAGTTTGCGTGGTGGTTAAAGATATTTACTTTATTGTTTGAATTCTTGAGTCTGAATCTTTAAAGATAGCCCGGAGAAGAATTTAGTTTAAATTAACGCGTAAATTAACTCAATAAGAGTTTTAAAATAAATAATTTATTTTTTTTATAAACTATTGATACTCTTAAAATAGAAGAGTCACGACAGTTGAGTTGGACACTATTTACAAAAAATTATTAGATGTAATGTTTTTAAAATATTAATATAATGTAATAAGAACATTTAAAATAAACTATTTTATTTTAACTGCTCATGTACAACACTACACGAGTAACAGGTACCCATGACTACCAATAATTATTCCACCGTTCACACCAATAAATTCTCACACCTTGCAAATTTCAAGCCGACTAAAATACCCCACGCAACAACATAAGACCTTTCTCATGAACCTACAAATATTCAAACTTCCTCCCTTTGCTTCTCTTCCAGAAACAAACTTCCAACACCTCATTTCTTTGACGTCCAAAATTTAAACAATGCCACTGGTGCTAATATTAAATGAAATTCTTTTTAATATATATTAATCCTATTTGATACCCGGCCGTCTTCACCTTCCCACGAAACTCCAACACCATCATCATTCATCTCAATTCACTTCATTAAAATTCACATCATTTTTCAGATCCCGCGTTTCCATTTCTTCACCGTCAAACAAAACATGAATAACAGCATCCTTAATCTGTTGTTCATAATTATAATATCATCCTCACTTTTCACAATACCAACAGCCTCTGCTTCTTTACCTCATTTCTTTCCAAACATATCCTCCATCCCACTTTCTAATGTCACCGCCGCCTGGGATTCCTTCCAGAAACTCGCCGGCTGTCACGCCGGCGACAAAAAACCCGGCTTAGCTAAGCTCAAAAAATATTTCCAGAATTTTGGCTACCTCAACAACTTCTCCGCCACTGCCAACATCACTGATGCGTTTGACGATTCTCTTCAGGCGGCGCTCAAGACTTATCAGCTCAACTTCAATCTCAACTCCACCGGCGAACTCGATGCAAATACTTTGAAACAAATCCTGCGCCCCAGATGCGGCGTCCCCGATATAGTCAACGGAACTAGCTCCATGAATTCCGGAAAGCCACCGGCATCCTCTCCGGTTCACCTCGGGGTCGTTGCACATTACTCCTTCTTCCCTGGCTCGCCGCGTTGGCCGGACAGCAAGACTGAATTAACCTACGCTTTCTTGCCGGAGAATCAGTTGGATGCTTCTGTTAAGGCAGTGTTTGGAACGGCGTTTGATCGGTGGTCGGAGGTGACGCCGTTGACTTTCACGGAGACGGATTCAGTTTTCAGAGCGGACATTAAGATCGGATTCTTTAGCGGCGATCACAGCGATGAAGAGCCGTTTGATGGAGCTTTGGGAACCCTGGCACACGCATTTTCTCCGCCGAATGGACGGCTTCACTTGGACGGAGATGAGGATTGGGTAATTAACGGTGAGATTTTGAGAACGCCGGCACGTTCTGCGGTGGATCTGGAATCAGTGGTGGTACATGAGATTGGGCATTTGCTAGGGTTAGGACACTCTTCAGTGGAAGATGCCATTATGTTTCCATCGATTGCGTCGGGGATGAGGAAGGTTGAACTCGCCGGCGATGATATTGTTGGGATTCAGGCTTTGTATGGGACAAACCCGAATTATAATGGATCTCAGAGTCCGACCCTACAGGAGAGGGACACCAATGGGGCTCACTTTGTGAATCCCATACTGGGGAAGGTGTTAATTTTCACCGTTGGATTATTGTTAGTCGTATTGTAGATTGGGTATTTCACTTGTTTGGTGGTGGTTTTTTTGTACTTTTGTTGGCGTTGTATAATCTATGAAATTTGATTGGTTGATTTGTTCTTCTATTGAAACAGTCATACGGTATATGAGAACAAGCACATTATTTTACATAATTTTATACATTACATATGTATAAATAATTAAAAATTGAAAGGATTTCCATAACTAATACAAACCGGTAAGAGGAGAGTGGGTCACCCTGTCTCAATCCCTTTGCTCCTTTCATTTTCAGAGGGAGGCCTTAATGTGAAATGCTTGGCAGATTGAAACAAGGCCCTCACTTTTTACAAGCTACTTTTGATTACTAATCCAACTGCAGATTCCATTTGGGCGAAATGGGTTAAGACTTTCAACTTGAAAGGTAAATTCTTCTGGACTATGAATGTTCTTTCTGATTGTTCTTGGTGTTGGAGAAAATTTTTAAAGCTAAGAGATATTGCAAAGAACTTTATTAAGATTTCTATTGGAAATGGTTCGGGTGTTAGCAGAATTATTTCTAATTTCAATTGGGTTTTGTCTAACTCAATCCACACTGCTATCATTGACTTTAGAAATGGTTCTAATTTTTCTACCCCTATGAATCTGACTGAGAATGATGCAGTGTTTTGGGATAAATTTCCTATTGCTTCTACTAATGTCAACCTTATCTGGGACACGATCAGGAAGAGGGTTCAAGTGGTTTCTTGGCATAATCTTGTTTGGCTCAAAGCAATACCACCGCGAGTATCTTTCTTCTTGTGGCTGGCTTTTCACAAAAGGCTCAGAACCGCTGATAAGATTCTTGGGTTTGGTATTCCTATCAACCCAACCTGTGTGTTTTGTGGGATTCACTTTGAAAACTTTGAACATCTTTTTTTTGACTGCCCGTACACATTTCGGATTCTTTACCATGTTCTTCATCTTTATTGTGGTTGGAGAGGTATGAGCAGAAGCTGAGAATCAATCACTAATTATATGATGTCAGACTCTTGCAAAGGTCCGAAAGCAAAAATTATGAAGTTGGGGTTTGCTGGGGTTTGCTATTACATCTGGAAAGAAAGGAACAACAGGATCCATGAGCACTCTAGGATACCGATTCGTATAATTGTTAAATGATGTGTCATGACCATTAAATGTACCTTAATTTCTCTTAGATGGTTTAAGAAAATTAGGCACAGATTTAACTATAGGCATTGGAATTTGTAACTTCTGGCTTGGTTATGATTATTGTGAACAGGGTTTATCCTGTGGCACTTTTGGTTACTCTTACTGAGTTTTCCTCTTGTACTCTTTTATTTAATACAAAACTAATTTAGCGGGAAAAAAAATAATTAAAAATTTCAAAATTTGTTATTCGCATTTTTAAAATCTGAATGGCTATCACGTTCATAGGCAGTCAGGCTGACTATAACCACATATTCTTCAATGGGTCCTACTATGTGTTGTGGTTGCATAATTTTTAATGTGTCTCGTTATATATTATAAAATTTTTGAGTCTATAATGTATGTACATATATGAATTTATTGAGAATTAAAAATATTTTTTTATTTATTATTTTTTTATTTTAAAGTTAGAAATATATTTAAAAAATAATAATTTTTATAAATAATTTTCCATTTTAAAATTTATTTTTAAAAAAATATTATATTATGCAAATAGTTATCATATTACGGTAGAAGTATGGAGTATTTTTCATAGTACGATAGAAATCCGGAGTATACCGGAATTTGAACTCGTCCAAAGTGGTAAACCATTTACAAGATGGTGAAATGACGTGCTGTCTTGCATGACGAATTAGATCTACACTTCTACATTTACGTAATCTGAAAAATTATGTCTTCCAGCTCGCAAATTCTATCGGGTGATTATGCCGATAGAAATGTACCTTGTTTTAACTATTTTATAAAAAAGAATAAATTGAGTATATTCTAGTATTTTATATTTTAAAATAAAAATGTATCTGAAATTTTAAAATAAATAATTTTTTTATCATTTAGATGTTGACATTAATGACAATTTAATTTCGTCACATATTTTTCGACATATATATATATATATATATATATTTCAATTAACGTTTAGTACCAAGTGGATGTTGTAAAACTATGGTTGATCTTTTTGTGGCTGATGCTTATGAACAAAGTCCAAGAATGAGCCCAACATCATGCCGAAGCCCAATCCCATAGCAATATTCCAGGCACTGCAGCTACCCTCTTTCTGTTGGGCTGTAATGTAAATAGTACATGATGGCACTCCCTATGTCCAAGAGGTGACTTTTTGTGGAGATCACTTGACAAACCACAAGAACTTCAAGACACATTTACACAAAATTGAAAAAAACATAAATTATTCAACGCAAAAGCCCAGAATCGGAATGCTAGTCCACAAGGGCACAAGATCATCTATAACCAAAATTATTTATTTTTCTGTGTAGAGATCTATAGCGATGATTTTTAAAATCTATGATGACGGTATGTTCTATTGCTGTAGTCTTACAAAAAAATAAGACTATAATGTCATAGACTTTAAAAATCGTTATTATAAATTTTCACACAGAGAAATAGATAATTTAATTATAAAAGATCTCACTCCGTCCAAAAGGCATGTTGATATGTAATCCTACAGTTCCTCTGGACAAGAAAGCCCAAATTCTTTTGCTTTGTAACTTGTTAGGATTAGGAAAAGTCTTGTACAGATACTTTATCCATGGATTATATTATTCCCAGCAACACAGTTGTAATTATCAAGTTAAAATAAATAACACAAAATTAAATTTAAAATCCCACGATGTGGATTTTTTTTCTTGTTGATAATAACAATAAGGTACCATTCCAGCATGTAAATAAATAAACCGCCATGCGGAGTTGTTCATTTGTTGTCAATTAATAATAACAGTGGCTTAAAAGACATAAGTCTCATATCCAATTATGGGGTAAGTTTATTACTTCCTTTATGTGAGGTGTATTTCCTCTCTTATGTGAGGTTTGTTTTTTCCCCTTCTACTTAGTTAAGTGAGATTTGTTTGTATTTATTTATAATTAGTTCTTGATATTATAATAATAAATGATGTATTTGATTATGAGATTATATTTTACTCTCCAAATAGTGGAACTTTAAAAAAAATAAAATATAGTAATTTAAATCATTTTAGTTTCAACTACCATTCTCAGCCATGTGAAATGTTTGGTCATAATCTAAAATTCAGGCAATAAATAGGAATTAGTAGTGATGATTCTTCATTTTAGGTTGTACAATTATTAGCAAAAGATGAGAGAGTCTGGCAATTTGATCCGGCCATTTTGGTTTTATAAGAAATAGTAATTGTTGCGGTATCCAAATTAAAATCTGGATATAACAACAACGAAGACAAATGAAAAATCAATCATACAAGTTGCATTAATGGGATGTCTTTTTTATTAGATGTCGTTATAAACCTATAACGACACTTTTCATATAAAAATATAAAAATATTTTATAAAAATATTAATTTTCTTTAATTAATTGGTTGAAATTAAGTTTAGGTCTGTTGGTGAGCATTAAAATGAGTTGTTGACCTGCCTCATCAACTAGTATTGTTTTCCCGCAAGAAAAAGACAAGGCAGAAGAGTTGATTATCTTGTCTAACCTAGAGCATATATATATATAGATATAGTTAACAAAAGAATACTACAGTAGTAATTAAGATCAGTGACCGCAAGCCAGTCCTCTCGGTCGGAACTGACTACGAAGCTTCAAAAGCTTAAATATCTAAATATATTATATAGATAAATAATGCCGGATCGAATTGCTAAAAGTCGAGTGGTGCCACTGTAGAGTATAGGGACATACTCCAAGTACTTAACACGCAAACAGCACTCTGTATCCAGTTGGCACTTTGCCCGTATACCCGATGTTGAAACCTACGGACTGATCTTAGTGCCCATCTGGAATAATACTGTGTCATTATTAATTCGTTTAGGTATATCATTAATTATGTTATAAAATATTATATCTTTTAGTATATGCTATAAAATATTAGTATTTGAGAGTCGAGACTCATTTTTGATTAAAAAAAAATTGAAACTCCAGACATTAATTTTAACTAATAGCACAATAAAAAAATTATACAAATTTCAAAAAAAGAAATTTTAATTTCACACGAGGAGATCACACTTAAAAATTCGATAGAAAATTTGTCCAGTCATAATTATTCAGATGTATGTTTTCAAATCAAAAATTCAAGACAGATCAGATCAGATCAGACCATTATAATTTTTTTTATTTTAAATTCTAAGAAATACTCATTGTCAATTGAAATTTGGAGCCTATCCTCTCACTCACACCAACCTTTTTTATATATATAAAAAAAAACAAATTCTTTGTCAACTTCTTCTTTTTGTTTTTCGGCTGGCTATAAGTTAAATGGGGACCATAACCTTGTCTTCTGGCGTCGTGTAAGGAGTCCCCTAGCACCGTCAACTCGGCAGCTAATTTCAACAACTGTCTTACGAAAAAATCTCATGAAGGCGCAGCATTATGGCAAAGAATGACAGCCTTAAAGTCGCCATGAATGAATGAGACAACTCAAGGGCTTGGCCCGGTAATTAAGAACTCTTCAATTTTTTGAGTTTAAATTTTGAGTTAGTTCGAAAGTACCCTTACCATTAAAAAAAATAAATCCGAACGAGACGACCTTTATTTTAGACACCTTGACCTGTTGACCCTTTTAACTTGAGCCTGTTTGTTTCAACATGTGATGGCCTTTTAATATCATGTGTGCCCTCAATATTAAATAAAAATAACTCTACATCTTCACCGAAAATTCTCAAACAATCCAAAAAGTAGTGAAAGAATAATTTAAAATAAGCTTTGGAAACTACCAGCCAACCTCAAGTGCTGGTAATATCAATCAAAACAATAAGTTGGAGTTGGATACAGCCCCTTGTAGTAGTGGTATTAATGAAATTTACACCAAAAGGTATGTTAAGCTTTCATCTTATCCCTTCGTTTGGTCCTCCTAACAACCAATCCAGACCCGTCCAAATTTGGCTCCACGGTCCACCACCCCACACGACGATGCAAGTTGCAAGTTGCAAGTTGCAACCTGTTTTTTCTACCTTCATTCCACTCCCACCAACTCAACACTCTCACCAACTTTTCTGTTTTTATTTTCTTAATTGCGAAGCTAAAATTTATAAATATATATTAAGAACACAATCTTATTCTATATTAAACTTTAAAAATATAAAATTATTAATTCAGTAGTGATGATATAATACTAAAATTATGATATTAAATTTGAAAATATTAATTTTTATTATCAAGTTATTGATGAGTGTTTTATGACGTGAATAAATGTAAAAGATAGAAAAAAATATAGTACACATATATTATTATTTTATTTTACTACTTATAAAAAAAATAAAAGAGAAACTCTTACGTTACTATTTTTATGAAACAAATTTGCTTACAAATGTAGCTTTTTTACGGAGCCAAAAAAAGAAAAATTCCAGCTAAATAACAATAATGCGCTAAAATAAGCCTCCCCTCGTACTGATACTCTCGATCTATTTATGGCATAATCTCACTCCCTATCCAAACCATAAGCCCTTTCATCTTCTCTCTCTAAAATGGGATTTCTTCGTCCTTGTCATTCGGCTTGCCAACCATATGAAGAATCTGTTCAGTCCAACCATCTTCACTCAGATTCCTCAAACAACTCCTCCATCTCCTCTCAACCAAGTCTACCATCAGTCCGGTCCCTAAACCCCCAACAAATTTCCACCACCCAGCACCACTGTATCTCCACCTTAAAAGGCCACTCCTCCCATGTATTCTCCCTCACCCTCGCCGGAAAACACCTCTATACCGGCACTTCCAACAGCGAAATACGCCTATGGAGCCGAACCCCATCAAACCACGACCAAAATTCAACACACAACGTAGTCTCTTCCTGCAAGAGCGCAGTTAAATCCATAGTAGTATTGGGTGATAAAGTTTTTAGCGCTCACCAAGATCATAAAATTCGGGTATGGAAAATGGACAACACCGCCCCATACCAGACATACAAATGCATATCCATATTGCCAACACTTAACGACCGTGTCACAAGGCTGTTCTTGGCAAAGAATTATGTAAAAGTGAGGCGCCACAAGAAGTGCACGTGGGTGCATCACGTGGACGCCATATCAGCTCTTGCCTTATCCAACGACGGCTCGTTAATATACTCTGCTTCGTGGGATCGAACGTTTAAGGTATGGAGAACCTCGGACTTCAAGTGTTTGGAGTCTGTGTGGAATGCCCATGACGATGCTATAAACGCCATCGTGTCGTCTAGTGATGGCTTTATTTACACCGGTTCAGCTGACCGGAAGATTAAGGTATGGAGGAAAAAAGAAGGGGATAAGAAGCATAGTTTAGTTGATGTATTGGAGAAACACAAGTCAGCAGTAAATGCTTTAGCTCTTAGTAATGATGGGTCTGTGTTGTATTCTGGTGCATGTGATCGGTCTATAATTGTGTGGGAGAAAATAGTTTGCGGCGGCGGCGGACATATGGCGGTGGCCGGAGCACTTAGAGGGCACACAAAGGCAATTTTGTGTTTGGCGGTTGTGTCGGATTTGGTGTGCAGTGGATCAGCTGACAAAACAGTTAGAATTTGGAGGAGAGGAATTAGTTATTCTTGTTTGGCAGTGTTGGAAGGACACACAGGGGCAGTCAAATGCTTGACTGCAGCTGTGGATAGTTGTAACGCTGATAATAATAATAATAGATCGCCTATTGGAAACCCTTATCTGGTTTACAGTGGCAGTTTGGACTCTGATGTAAAGGTCTGGCAGATCTGGGTTCCATATCTATAAATATATATTGTTCTTCTAATCCCCTTTTTTCTCAAGGGTTTTGTACATAAAACAAAAGGAAAATGTTTCTTTAGAGTTCTTGTATGTGAAAGATTGAGTTATGTTTGTATTGTTGTTATGGTGATAAAGAGAGAAAATAATGATAGTTTGATGAATCTGACTTTCATTTTTATGATCCATATGATAATATTAGCATATACTAAGTTCATCGATCAGTTCCAAATTAAATTAATATGGTTTATTTAACTTTTTATTATAATTATAATTTTTTTCTTCTTTTAGTACTACTTTTATAGTAGTATATAAGCATAATTGTATTGTATAAAGTACTAAATAAATTCATCTATTAATTAATTTTATATACAATAAAGGTTATATGTTAATGGTTGAGAAATTAAGGTTTGTTAAGATATTCTATTTCTGCTCAAATGGCGTTGATTTGTGGATCTCTGAAAGGGTTGATCATTAACTTTCTTTTCATTGCATTATCAAGTATGGAAGATTAGACAGATTATTTATTTATGTTGGCATTGAAGAGGAAAATATTTAACTGTAGTCTCTTAATTATCAGGATATTCATAATCCATTGTTTTAGAACCGATGCGGTCATATTCGTCCTCTTAAAAAAAGGTTTTCACACTACGTAACACTGTAACAGTATTAATTAAAGGGTTGTATATTTTTACTAATTTTATCTATATATAGAGGACAACTGGTGTGAATGTTAGAGAGAGATTAAATTGGTGACCTGAGCTTTTGCCTTCATTTTGGTGGCATCGGCATTTAATTAATAAATAAATATATCTTCTCAATTACTATTTGTTATGAGTACAAGGATATTAATAAATATTCTCCCACTTTTTCATTTTCTAGTGAAACCTACCATCTCTCCTGCGTTGTGGTTTCGTCACAAATATTTTTAGGTCGCGTTGGAAAGCATGCCCGTGTAGTGCATTTATACTACTCCATACTCCATATGAAGATACAACCATAAGGTACTGCTAATCTAGGTTACTAAATTTTGTTGGAAGTACCGACAATATACATTAATTAATTAATTAGGTCATAGCTAAGTTTGTATAATGTGTCCAGAAAAAGAAATTAAGTCACAACATGGGACAATTAAATAATTTCATGGTTAATAGTATACTCCATTTGTTCTAAATTTAAATATACAATTTGACTTTTGAGGTCAAATAACGATATATTAAATTTCAAATTAATGTTAATTTATTTAATTTTAATTGATATAATTATTATAATTGTATAGTTTATAACAAAATTATTAATTATAAAATTTATTTCATTCTAAATTTTTATGAATTACACTAATTTTAAAATTTAATATATCATTGTTTAACTTTAAAAATTAAATTATATTTTTAATTTTAAAACAGAAGTAATAATATTGGGCCCAGAAAATAGCCTCAAACCTAGAATAGTTATGTCCATGCTGCCAATTACTTAGCTATCAAGTACAGTATCACGCCTCAAGCAACTTGCTTAAATAACAAGAGCAGACGTATAGTAACGGAATATTTTATAGCCTTTTCCTTTTCAAAAATAATATTTTATAATCATGTTGATTACCAGAGCTATTAAATTATTGCCTTGTGTTAAAATCTAGCTGATGTAAGTTACTATCTGGCAGTTAGATTGCAGTGTCACTAATGGTGACTGATAATCACACTCAATTTAGTATCTCTTTATTTTGTATATATATATATATATATATACTTCATTTAAATATTGCTCGACTACTATTAATCTTTGTCTGTGTCAAGATCAACAAATAATATTGTCTTCTCATTTGATTTGTCTTCACTCACTTATTAAATCTTAAATTTTTAACATATATCAATGTGAATTAGTTGATTTTGAACCCTATAGCAAGCACTTTACACCTTGTGAACACGGTGACATTACGCTCAAGGACAAAGACATCCTATCCCTCGTGATATTTAAGACAGTTTTGTTCAGTATTGAAAAGAAAATAGAGAGGCATGCATCTTCTTGTTTTGGGTCATTCGATGAGAAAAATCTTTCTCCGACTCCGATAAATCGATCAAACGAGAAGTTACCTTTGACTCACCTCATTCTCTCTGAGAAAGAATATATTTATATCAGGGCCGGCCCAACCTTAGAAAATAAAAAGCCCACGCTTTAGGCCCCATTTTAAAAAAGGCCTCAAATTTTTGAACATTATAAATAATTCATATAAAAATGTCTTATAAAAATATAAGCTAAATAATTTTTTAGGGCCCATAATCCAATTCAAATATTAAATAAGGAAAAAAAAAATAACAGTATAAAAAAAAACTTTATTTAAATAAAAATTATTAATACTCCCTCCGTCCCAAAATAAAAGTTCTCCATTGATTTTTGTAATCAAATTGACCATTTTTAAAATTAACAATTAAACATATATATTTAGATTTTTAAAAAAGTAAACATTGAGATTAGTACTAAATTTTATATAATTTATAATATTTATAGGCTTTTTACATATATATTAAATAATAATAAGATATATTTATTTGAAAAATGATCAATTTGACCATAAAAGTCAATATAAGATGTACCAAACATAGAAGGCCTCATTAAAAATATCGCTTTAGCATTATAAAAAAAAAAAAAATCGCTTTAGGCCTCATATTGTCTTGAGCCACCCCTGATTTATATGTATATTAAGGAGTACATTTAAAGATACACACAAAGTTAAAATAATAATAAAAAATTATTTTTTATTTTTAATCCTATTTTACTTTTGCGTGTATTTAAATGTGATGTTAGAACTTAGAACCTCCTCCCCAAAGAAGAGCATAAGCTGGGGGGGGGGGGGGGGGGGGGGGGGGGAGATGGGGGGAATATAATTATATGCCACTTTGAATATCATATTACTTTCTTGCTTTTTCAATGTTCAAAAGGAAATTTTTGTTGTTTCTATTATAAATAGAAATGGCATATATACTTGTCCGTCTTTTTAGAAGTGTATGTTTGTAAGACCCGAATTTTATAAAATATAAATTTTTTTTTTTTTTTATTTATATTTTTTCTGAAACAGTAAGTGGTTAAATTGACAAAGTTAAAAGTTAATGATGTTATGTGTAAATTGTATTATGTCGGACAATATTCGTTTAGTCGGGGAATATTCGTTCTGTTGGGAAATATTCGTACGACAGCGCCGTACGAACCAATTATTGGTGGACCCCACAACGAATAATTGTCGGATATAGAAAACGACATAAATAATTTTTAAATGGTCAATGGTACTATCACTTTTAATTGTTGAAATATCCGGTGGTAAAAGAATAGTAACATACGGTATGACACAGTAATATACGGTATTGCACAGTAACACACGGTATTGCACAATAGCACACGATATTGCACAGTATTTCATATTATTAATCTGATAAAGTGGTTATCGTACAATATTTGACTTTATTGTCACATGCACAATAATTCATGTTGTTAAATTGATAATTGTCACAGTAGCATATGCACAGTAATTCACATTATTGAATCAATAATTGTCATTACACAGTAATGTATTCTTTTTTTTACATATTTTCTGCATTATTGTTATCTCTATTATGAATTTATTTAAACAGTTGTATTTCATTAATTAATTGACTTGATATCTAACTCAGAGAGCCAACTACACTGTATTTATAACAATTAGTCATAATAATGAATACGTGTGAATTATTGTTGAATAGTTGAATTGATAAAGTTATTTGTTTATTATAATAAATAATATAAAGTTATGTGATATAAAATGAATGGTATAGATTAAAATTTGAAATGGATGGTGTAGTTTAAAGATAATCTTTAAATGAATGGTTTAGATTAAGGAAATCTTAAAAGATGAAATGAATGGTATAGATTAAAGATAATATAAAATTTGAAATGGATGGTGTAGATTAAAGATGATCTTTAAATGAATGGTTTAAATTAAAGAAATTTTAAAATATGAAATGAGTGGTAAGGATTAAACATTATCTTGAAATGAACGGTTTGGATTAAATTAGGAAATCTTGATTATGATAAGATTTTTTGCTATAAATAGAGGTCTTAACTTAAGGATTTTTCATAAATTTTCTTACTTGTTCTTTCTTTCACTCTCTAAATACTTCTTATGCAAGTTCTCTCTAAATTTGCTTAAGTCATCTTGAGTATTTGTGAAGATCTATAAGTGTACGTGTACTGTTCAAGTTAATCAACCTCATTTAAATCAATATTCAGTCACGTGTTAAGGTAAGAAATATCATCTTCTTTCATATTCTAATATTTAAATTTACTACGGTAAGGGATTATCATTCTTTAATTCTCGAAAATAATATCGTTTCTCTCTTATTCATAAGATGTGTCATTTATTTTCATGTATTAAATTGTGCGAATAACCTTACGGCGCGGATTACCGCCTGTTTGGTGAATAACTTTTCGTATTCAATTTTTATTAAATTGTGGGAATAACCTTACAGCGCGGATTACCGCATATTGGTGAATAACCTTTCGTATTCATTCTTTATTAATCTTTGAGAATAACCTTACTGCGCGGATTACTGTTTGTTTGGTGAATAACTCTTCGTATTCAATTTTTATTAAATTGTGGGAATAACCTTACGGCGCGGATTACCGCCTGTTGGTGAATAACCTTTCGTATTCATTCCTTATTAATCTCTGAGAATAACCTGACTACGCGGATTACCGCATGTTTGGTGAATTACTCTTTGTATTCATTTCTATTGAACTGTAACCGTTATTCTGAACTATGGATCTTGAATATCATTTTTGAATTTTACTCCACATCATATTGACAATTTGGACATTATTTAAATATGCATAAAGTAAACTTCTGATACTTATTGGTTATCCTATTTTTTCTGTTCATCATTTGTATCACTGTTATTTATACTAATCATCAAAAATCAAGTTGTTGTGAATATTTGTAGCCGGGGGCACAGATGCGATATAATTGTTGAACAGATGATAGGTTAAAAGCGATATAATATGTTAAATGCGAAACATCTGTTCGGTGTCTTTTATGACACGTGATGAAAGTTCTCTTTGGCCCGTAGTGCAAAGATGAATTGTTGTTTGGTATGATTATGACCAAAGGCTGAATACTGGTATAATCACGATTGTTAGTGTTATATTGAATATCTTTGGCCCGTAGTGTAAAGATGAACTGTTGATTTGCATGATTATGACTAGGAACTGTGAGTTTGCATTCTCATGGTCAGTGGTGTTTCAGATGATAAAAGTTGATGATGTTTTTTCCTGAAAAGAGAAGCGAGTGGACACTATAGTCTGCATTATTCTTCTAATAGATTGCTCATTTCGCTGCTATTATTGATCTGAACGTTGTTTAATAATTTAACTGCAGTTTTTGATATAAACCTTGTAGTCTATTGTATTCTATCAAGAACTCAACTGTTGAAAGCTAACGATAATTTACTCGTCATTATCTTAGTCATGATATTCTTTATTAGGCTATTTGAGCTCACCCTTTTCTTTTTGTTCCATTATTTTTCAACAAGAGATGAGAACGTAGCTTAGTCTAGCCGGAGAATGGAGTGAGAATCTGAGGGATAGCTATTGTAGTCTTCACGTGTTGTAAAATAGTGTGACTGTAGACACCCAAATTTTGCACTTTTGTACTAACCCTAATAGGAGGGCAAAGTCGTCACTTGACCCGACATGCGAAAAGGAAGGTAGACCTTAACACGAAGCCACCCCAACAACTTACGGTCAAAGCCGCCACAACGAACAACGAGCATCAGGTTATTTGAGGCAAGTCAAACAGTTGATCCAAAAGAACCTGATTTGATCACAAAAGACGACTAATGGCCACTACGCTTACGATGTTCGGGGGTCTCGCTCGCTGGTGAGCTGGCGGCTGCCCAGTTCGCCGGTGAGCTGGCGGGGGTGGAAGGGGGCAGCGCCCCCTGGAAGCCAAGCACAATTAGCAAATTCTATATCAAGTCGCAGCCCTCCGAACTAGCCTCCCAGAACAATATGACACGTTTCCAGGGATTTTCGGATTGCAAAATACGAGCCTTCCAGCGAAAAAAACGAAAGACCGACATCAGACGCGAAAATCGAGGAAGCACCGAAGCCGGCCGCAGCTGCACCTGCGGCCAAGATCTGAAGTTCTAAATCGCCACTTCTAGTTCATTTCTTCAGAGGCGCGGACGGAAGAGAAAAAAAGAAAGGAGACGCGAGAGGAGAGAAAGAGTGATGTCGGGAGAAAGAAAAGAGGAGGATCTGAGAGCAAAGAGGAAGAAATAGGGGAGAAATAGAGAGAAAATAGCGAGAAGAAGAGAGAGTGTGTCACGGGTTTGGTCCCAAATGTGAGATTTATTCTCCTTTTTGTTCAATTGTTACACTATATATGGTATTCTAAGTGATTTCCAAGTGTCAAAGCATGTATTTCGTCATTTGAAATGTGAAAAAATCCATGTTTATAGCATTTGAGGTTTTATCTAGTTAGATCTATTTTCATTTCGTTCTTATTATATTTGTTGGGTGGATCTACTGTAGATCCGAAAATATTTGGTGCATTGCTATTTAAATAGTTTAATTTTGTGTATTTTGAAGCTAGATCCAATGTAGTCAATATATGTTGTAGATCTGTGGATTAGGGACGGTTATGGAGGATTTATTGCGGATGGAATCTCCTCTTAACCTCTCGATGATATCCTTTTAGTTTGTTTTTTAGCTTTTACGTATGTAGCAATTGCAATGCGCCTGTATGTAAATATGTAAATTTTGAGCCTTAAAGCGATATCGAGCCGTAATCGGGTTAAAGCCCCGTAATAGTAAAATATGTAATTGTGGGTGTTTGGGGTTTGTTTAGACGGCTCACATGCCCATGGATAGCCCCGATACGTTTTGAATGCTTGTTTTGATTTACGACACAAAAAACGGTTTTCCAAAATAAGGCAAACGATGAAGATTTTCTAAAAATGATCAAATTAGGATATCAGATTCTCGAGGTTTAAAAATTAAGAGTTTTGGCGAACTTTGATCATTGTTTGACGAAAAGGCTCCATTTGGTTTTGAAATGTCATAAAAGATGTTTTCGTAAAACAATAGATAAACGTTTTCATTAAACTTTGTGCATAGGGTTAAAGAGTTCTAAAAGTTGCCTTCATTTTATTTGAATTTACTGTTAGAAGGCAATGTATAGTCTCGATTCCTATTTGACAAAAGTTTAAAAACTATTGTTTTTTAAAAATGACATCTAATAAAAAACCCTCATCGTTTTCGAAATTAAAATCAATCTTTATTATAAAAAACGAAGCCTTGTCATTTTGGTCAAAAGACGTTTAAACGTTTTTCCGACAAAACACATTTGCCATATAAAATCAAAGCAACTTTTATGCAAAAAATTCACCACAAACATTCATTTAGGCATACACGCACACATGTGTGTACACCCACATTTTAGGATTTAAGAGGATAGGAAAACATCGAGATTGTTGTAACTGTGTTTTCACGGAAGTCGGGGGGTGCCTAACATGTAAGACCCCGAATTTATGAAATACAAAATTTAATTTTTCTTCATATATATTTTTCCTGAAACAGTAAATGGTTAAATTGACAAAATTGAAAGTTAAGGATGTTATGTGCAAATTTTATTTTGTCGGACAATATTCTTTTTGTCGGGGAATATTCGTTTTGTCGGGGAATATTCGGGCCGTACGACGGCGCCGAAATAACAAATTATTTGTGGACCCCACAACGGAATATTTGTCGGATATAGAAAACGACAGAAGTAACCTTTTTAAATAAAAATAGTCAACGGTGTTAACTGTTAAAATACCGGTGATAAAAGAATAGTAGCATACGGTAATTTATGGTATTTTCTGTAGCACACGGTACTCTACAGTAGCACACGGTATTGCACAGTGTCTCATATTATTGGTCTGATAATTGACACCGTAATTGTTACGCATCATTTCATCAATAATTGTCACTGCATAATATTTTATATTATCAATTCAATTATTGTTGCTACACAGTATTTTGCATTATTGATTCAATAATTGTCATTACACTGTATTTCATATCATCGAGTCAATAATTGCTGGTGCACTGTAGTTTAAAATTATTGAATCTAATAATTGTCACAGTAGCAAATACACTATAATTTATATTATTAAATTAATAAAAATATGTAACGTGTTTCTTACATTATTGTGGTAACATTATTTTATATGTTGGACTCACAGGAAGAATAAATAAATAAATAAATAAATAAATAAAAAATAAAATAATTAATTTTACTATTTGAAATAGTAACGTGAATAGTGACGTGAATAGTGACGTGAATAGTACGTGAATAGTAAGAAACATGTGGGACCCATTGTGGGGCCCACATGAAATGTGAGAAATGTGAGAATTTGCTGAAGAGTTGGTGGAGGCTGCGCAGCAGCCTCTGCTGAAATTTTTTCTGTTCACCTACCACGCATAGTAACTTATTTTCTCCTATAAATAGCTTGCTCAGCTGAATAGAAAAATCACACCTAAAACATAAAATTTTTCTATAAGAATTTTATGAGTTTTCTCTGAGAATAGTAAGGTTATTTTGAGAGTTTGAAAGCCAAAAGGAGTGCAGGAATTTTTCAAGTAAGTGTTTTATTAAAGAGTAGTAATTTCATAAATTCCTATTTTTCACGGTATTCACAAATCTTCCTTTAGAAGACTCTTCTTTGAGAAGATTCATTTTTAAAAGCTTTCTTTGGAAGATTTATTTTGGAATATTATTTTAAAAACTATTTTAAAGTTGTTATATTATACTACAAAAATTATGTTAAATTTTGATAGTTCATAATATACGAGTTATCATATACTTTGAAATTTATATGTGGTAATTACTAATTATATTAAAAATATATAGGTTGATCAATCTCATTTAAATCAATATCCAGTCACGTGTTAAGGTAAGGGGTATCACTCTTTTCATCATCATAAATGGATATTATTTTCTTTCTTACTTGAAGGGATTATCATTCTTTGATTCTCGAAAATAATATCGTTTCTTTCTTGTGCCATTTATTTCCATGTATTAAATTGTGGGAATAACCTTACGGCGCGGTTTACCGCCTGTTGGTGAATAACCTTATGTATTAATTCCTTATTAATCTTTGAGAATAACCTTACGGTGCGGATTATCGCCTGTTTGGTGAATAACTCTTCGTGTTCAAATTCTATTAAATTGTGGGAATAACCATACGGTGCGGATTACGCCTGTTTGGTGAATAACTATTCGTATTCAAATTGATGGGAATAACCTTACGGTGCGGATTATCGCCTGTTGGTGAATAACCCTTTTTATTTGTCTCGTGTGGAAATAATTTGTCTACACGAATTATCACATGACACTTTTATTCCATATTCGTAAGTGATATCATTTTCCTTTATACTCATAAGGGATACCATCTTTTTCATCTTCCATTATTCAAACTTACTATGGTAAGGGATATTAATTCCCTTCACCTTTTGTTAATCAAACCTGCTACGGTAAGGGATATTATTTTCTTCCATACACCTAAATCGAAACTTATTATGGAACTATTGCTTCTATAATTCCTGAAAATATTATATGTTCCATAATAGTTGAATTTCATTAGTTCAACTGAACCTTCCTATTTTCTGAACATTTCTATTGAACTGTAATAGTTATTCTGAACTGTGGATCTTGAATATCATTTTTAAATTTCACTCCACATCATGTTGGCAATTTGGACATTATTTGAATCTGCACAAAGTAAACTTCCGATACTTATTGTTTATCCTGTTCTTCTGTTCATCATTTGTATCACTGTTATTTGTATTAATCATCAAGAATCAAGCTGTTGTGAATATCTGTGGCCGGGGGCACATATGTGATATAATTGTTGAACAGATGATAGGTTAAAGGCGATATACTAGGTTAAAGGCGATACATCTGTTCGGTGTCTTTTATGACACGTGGTGAATGTTCTCTTTGGCCCGTAGTGCAAAGATGAACTGTTGGTTGGTATGATTATGACCAAAGGCTGAATCTGGTATAATCATGACCGTTGGTGTTATATTGAATGTCTTTGGCCCGTAGTGCAAAGACGAACTGTTGATCTGCTTGATTATGACCAGGAACTGTGAAGTTGTATTATCTTGACTAATGGTATTTCAGATGATAAAAGTTGATGATATTTTTACTAAAAAGAGAAGCGAGTGGACATTATAGTCTGCATTATTCTTCTAATAGATTGCTCATTCCGCTGCTATTATTGATCTGAACGTTGTTTAAGAATTTAACTGCAGTTTTTGATATAAACCTTGTAGTCTATTGTATTCTATCAAGAACTCAACTGTTGAAGGCTAATGATAAATTATTCGTCATTATCTTAGTCATGATATTTCTTACTGGGCTATTTGAGCTCACCCTTTCTTTTCGTTCCATTGTTTTTCAACAGGAGATGAGAACGTAACGGGGTCTAGCCGGGGAATGGAGTGAGAGTGCGGGGATAGCTATCATAGTCTTCACGTGTTATAAAATAGTGTGGCAATAATAATGAAGACTTAGTTGTGTTGTATTATCCACTGTATTGTTGTACGTTGTATTTCATTGTAATAATTTTGTTGTAGTCTTTTGACGACTCAAGTTTGGGCTGTGTGGGCCTAGATTTGGGGGCGTCACAGTTGGCATCAGAGCTTAGGGATATTGTCTTTAATGGAGATCTGGGGTTAGAACTAGGAGGGGAGAGACGAATAGAATCAGTCACTAGTGTGTCCTACCTAAATTAGATCTTATTATCTAATGAGTTGATTTGAATATAGGGACATGAAGTGATGAGTCAGTTTATTTGAACTAACATTTATTTTGTGACCACAGTTTAGTATGGCATCTGGAAATCAAGAGGTTAACTACGAAATACCCGAAGCGAATGTAGCCGAAAATCAAGAAGCCACAAACAATCCTCCTGCCAACTCAGGAAATAATATTCCTGATAACATGATGAATGATGGATTCTTTAGGAATTTTATGCAGTTCATGCAGAATCAGGCAAGAGGAAATCCAGTTAACAATAACGGTAGAAACGCTGGTAATTTGAGGATGATCACTGTCAAGCAATTTAAAGAATTGGGACCACCTGAATTCCACGGGAAGCCTGACCCACTCAAAGCGGAGGCATGGCTGAAGCAGACGACAAAAATACTTGATGTCCTACAATGCGCTGATGATCAGAAGGTGCCCTTTGCTACCTTTATGTTTCGAGGTGAGGCGGATCACTGGTGGGAAGCGGTAAAACGTATCCACCCTTCAGCACTTGAGATGTCTTGGACAGAATTCCAAGAGCTATTTAATGAAAAGTACTTCCCAGAAAGCATCCGCCATATGAAGGAAGTGGAATTCATTAAGCTGGAGCAGGGAAACATGACAGTTTCTCACTATGAAGCTAAGTTTGCTGAACTGTCTCGTTTTGCGACTCATCTAGTAGATGACGAAGCACGGATGAGTCGGATGTTCTTACGTGGTCTAAGATTCGAAATCCGTCAACAACTTAGCTCTCATAAATTTAATTTGTATTCAGATGTTGTTGACAGGGCTCAAAGGGTGGAGCAAACAGATGAAAAATTACAGCCAAGAGTCAATGATCAGAGAAATGATAACAACCACAGGAACGAGAACCATCGAGGAGGTAACCAACACTTCGGTGGTAATTCCACATCAAATAACAGAAGAGGAGAATCCAGTGGGAACAATTTCAAAAGAAAGAGATTCCATAATAATTATGGAAGGGCACCAGTACCAGCACCAGCACCAGCACCGACCCCAGTTTCAAGGGGAGAAGATCGACCACCAGTGAGATGCTATAGGTGTGGTCAGGAAGGTCACATCAGCCCAAACTGTACACTGCAGTCCAAAAAGTGCTACAGTTGTGGGAAAGAGGGTCATCTTGCGCGATTTTGTCCTGCCACAAAATCAAGTCCAGCTGCAGTGATGATACCAAAAGCTAGCGCGGATAAGGGAAAATCTGTAGTTCAAGGGAGAGCTTTTGTTGTGACATCCCAAATGGCACGAAACTCGAACGAGGTGATAACCGGTAAGCTATTCATAAATTCTCGTGAAGTCTACGCTTTGTTAGATACTGGTTCTACCCATTCTTTTATCTCACCTGTATGTGCTCAGCGTTTAAACTTAACTCCTGAAAATTTGGACTTTGACTTATCAGTTGAAACCCCATTAGGAGAAATGACCATTACATCTACTGTCTATAAATCTTGCCTAGTTCAAATCAACAACCTCACATTACCTGTTGACCTTATTTCTTTGGAGATGCATGAATTTGATGAGATTTTAGGAATTGATTGGTTGACTACCCATCATGCTAAAATTGATTGTTTTCATAAGATTATTAGTTTTCATATTCCTAATCAACCTGTCATGCAAATTCAAGCAACTAAACCATTGAAATCTATAACTGTTATTTCTAGCCATAAAGCCATTCGTTTATTGAAAAACGGATGTCAAGCCTTTTTAGCTCATGTCACTGATTTGAACAAAAATACGTCAAACTTGAATGATATTCCCATTGTTAATGAGTTTCCTGACGTTTTTCCGGAGGAACTTCCTGGTTTACCTCCAAACCGTGAAATTGAATTTTGTATTGATCTTGAACCTGGTACCAAGCCCATTTCCAAAACTCCATACCGAATGGCTCCCATTGAACTTCAAGAGTTAAAAGTCCAACTACAGGAATTGTTGGATACTGGTTTCATTCGTCCGAGTGCATCACCTTGGGGTGCTCCTGTTCTATTTGTGAAGAAGAAAGACGGGAGTATGAGATTGTGCATTGACTACCGAGAATTGAACCATGTCACCATCAAAAACAGGTATCCGTTACCTCGAATTGATGACATGTTTGATCAATTACAAGGTGCTCAACATTTCTCAAAGATTGATCTCCGTTCTGGATATTATCAGTTAAAGGTTAAAGCTGAGGACATTCCAAAGACTGCTTTCAGAACTCGTTATGGGCATTATGAGTTTTTAGTCATGCCTTTTGGACTAACCAATGCTCCTGCAGCTTTCATGGACATGATGAACCGAATATTCAAGGAATATTTGGATCATTTTGTGGTTGTCTTTATTGATGACATCCTCATATACTCCAAAAGTCGTGAGGATCATGAACAACACCTGAGATTGATACTCCAGAAGCTCCGTGAGAACAAATTATATGCCAAGTTGAAGAAATGTGAGTTCTGGCTTGAGGAGGTCACGTTTCTTGGGCATGTGATTTCTAGTCAAGGAATATCAGTCGATCCTGCGAAGATTGAAACGGTACTAAATTGGGAACAACCCAAGACAGTAACCGAAGTCCGAAGTTTTCTGGGCCTAGCTGGTTATTATCGGAGATTCGTAGAAGGATTTTCTCGAATCGCCACTCCATTAACTCAGCTTACTCGGAAAAGCACAAAATTCATATGGAGCGAGCAATGCGAGAAAAGTTTTCAAGAGCTTAAGAGGAGACTTGTTTCAGCTCCTGTTCTGACCATTCCATCAGGATTGGGAGAATTTGTCATATACAGCGATGCTTCAGGCAAAAGTCTAGGCTGTGTCCTTATGCAACATGGAAAGGTTATAGCCTATACCTCTCGACAACTCAAAGATTATGAGAAAAATTACCCTACTCATGATCTAGAGTTGGCAACAGTCGTTTTCGCGTTGAAGATCTGGAGACACTACTTGTACGGAGAGAAAGTGGATATCTATACGGATCATAAAAGTCTCAAGTATTTCTTCACCCAGAAGGAACTCAACATGCGACAACGACGTTGGCTTGAGCTGTTGAAGGATTATGATCACACAATCCAGTATCACCCGGGAAAGGCGAACGTTGTAGTTGACGCTTTGAGCAGAAAATCTTATGCGAGTACAAGTGCACTGCTGACAACACAAAAGCGTATTTTGTACGACTTGCAAAAGATGGAGATGGAGCTAAAGACACCAGGGACCCACTCGAAGATTGCTCACGTGCAAGTAGAACCAGCTTTAATCGATAAAATTAAAGCTACTCAAGCTACCGATCCGGAACTGATAAACATGATAAAGAAAGTACAAGAAGGTACCATTCCCGAAGCAAGAATCGACGAGAAAGGAATACTTCGAGTCAACTCTCGACTCTGTGTTCCTAACGATCCTGAATTAAAGCATAAAATCATGATGGAGGCACACAACACGCCATTTGCAATCCACCCTGGAGGTACCAAGATGTATCGAGATCTTCGACATACATTTTGGTGGAACAATATGAAAAGGGAGATTGCAGAGTTTATCTCAAGGTGCTTAACTTGTCAACGTGTCAAGGCAGAGCATCAAGTACCTAAGGGTCCTTTACAACCACTTGAGGTTCCTGAATGGAAGTGGGAACACATCAATATGAATTTCGTGACGGGTCTTCCCAAAGTTTCTCAAGGCTTAGATGCAATTTGGGTCATCGTAGATAGATTGACCAAATCCGCTCATTTCTTGCCTATACGAGAAAACTTTTCACTTGAACGTCTTGCCGGTATGTACATAAATGAGATCGTGAGATTGCATGGCATGCCAGTTTCCATAGTTTCTGATCGAGATCCTAGATTCACTTCACGCTTTTGGATCAGTCTACAAAAAGCTATGGGCACTGAACTACGTTTTAGTTCTGCATACCATCCTCAAACGGACGGACAATCGGAAAGGACGATCCAGACCCTCGAAGATCTTTTGAGACTTTGCGTACTAGATTTCAAAGGAAGTTGGGATAAGTACTTGCCATTGGTGGAATTTTCCTACAACAACAGTTACCAAGCAAGTATAGGTATGGCTCCATTCGAGGCTTTATATGGACGCAAATGTCGCTCTCCAGTATGTTGGAATGAGGTAGGAGAAGCAAAACTGTTGGGACCCGAGTTGGTACGCTTGACGACCGAAAAGATCCAAATGATCCGACAACGAATACAGACAGCACAAGAACGACAAAAGAGTTATGCCGGTCTTCATCGGAGAGATGAGAGATTCAACGTCGGAGATCATGTATTCTTACGTGTTTCTCCATGGAAAGGGGTTACGAGATTCGGAAAGAGAGGAAAACTCAACCCTCGATTTATTGGCCCATTTGAAATCCTCGATCAGGTGGGAACTGTAGCTTACAGACTAGCCTTACCACCAAGTATGTCTCGCATCCATAACGTTTTTCACATATCTATGTTACGTAAATATGTGAAGGACCCAAACCACGTCATTGAGTTAGAACCAGACGTTATAGCAGAAGATTTAACGTATGAGGAAGTACCTGTTAAGATCCTAGATAAGAAGGAGCAGATCTTACGCTCAAAGGTTATACCTCAAGTTAAGGTTTTATGGAGGAACCAAGATATTGAGGAAATGACCTGGGAGCTAGAATCTGAGATGAAGTCTAGGTATCCATACCTCTTCGAAATGCCAGGTACGTCAATTTCGGGGACGAAATTTCATAAGGAGGGGAGGTTGTAAGACCCCGAATTTATGAAATACAAAATTTAATTTTTCTTCATATATATTTTTCCTGAAACAGTAAATGGTTAAATTGACAAAATTGAAAGTTAAGGATGTTATGTGCAAATTTTATTTTGTCGGACAATATTCTTTTTGTCGGGGAATATTCGTTTTGTCGGGGAATATTCGGGCCGTACGACGGCGCCGAAATAACAAATTATTTGTGGACCCCACAACGGAATATTTGTCGGATATAGAAAACGACAGAAGTAACCTTTTTAAATAAAAATAGTCAACGGTGTTAACTGTTAAAATACCGGTGATAAAAGAATAGTAGCATACGGTAATTTATGGTATTTTCTGTAGCACACGGTACTCTACAGTAGCACACGGTATTGCACAGTGTCTCATATTATTGGTCTGATAATTGACACCGTAATTGTTACGCATCATTTCATCAATAATTGTCACTGCATAATATTTTATATTATCAATTCAATTATTGTTGCTACACAGTATTTTGCATTATTGATTCAATAATTGTCATTACACTGTATTTCATATCATCGAGTCAATAATTGCTGGTGCACTGTAGTTTAAAATTATTGAATCTAATAATTGTCACAGTAGCAAATACACTATAATTTATATTATTAAATTAATAAAAATATGTAACGTGTTTCTTACATTATTGTGGTAACATTATTTTATATGTTGGACTCACAGGAAGAATAAATAAATAAATAAATAAATAAATAAAAAATAAAATAATTAATTTTACTATTTGAAATAGTAACGTGAATAGTGACGTGAATAGTGACGTGAATAGTACGTGAATAGTAAGAAACATGTGGGACCCATTGTGGGGCCCACATGAAATGTGAGAAATGTGAGAATTTGCTGAAGAGTTGGTGGAGGCTGCGCAGCAGCCTCTGCTGAAATTTTTTCTGTTCACCTACCACGCATAGTAACTTATTTTCTCCTATAAATAGCTTGCTCAGCTGAATAGAAAAATCACACCTAAAACATAAAATTTTTCTATAAGAATTTTATGAGTTTTCTCTGAGAATAGTAAGGTTATTTTGAGAGTTTGAAAGCCAAAAGGAGTGCAGGAATTTTTCAAGTAAGTGTTTTATTAAAGAGTAGTAATTTCATAAATTCCTATTTTTCACGGTATTCACAAATCTTCCTTTAGAAGACTCTTCTTTGAGAAGATTCATTTTTAAAAGCTTTCTTTGGAAGATTTATTTTGGAATATTATTTTAAAAACTATTTTAAAGTTGTTATATTATACTACAAAAATTATGTTAAATTTTGATAGTTCATAATATACGAGTTATCATATACTTTGAAATTTATATGTGGTAATTACTAATTATATTAAAAATATATAGGTTGATCAATCTCATTTAAATCAATATCCAGTCACGTGTTAAGGTAAGGGGTATCACTCTTTTCATCATCATAAATGGATATTATTTTCTTTCTTACTTGAAGGGATTATCATTCTTTGATTCTCGAAAATAATATCGTTTCTTTCTTGTGCCATTTATTTCCATGTATTAAATTGTGGGAATAACCTTACGGCGCGGTTTACCGCCTGTTGGTGAATAACCTTATGTATTAATTCCTTATTAATCTTTGAGAATAACCTTACGGTGCGGATTATCGCATGTTTGGTGAATAACTCTTCGTGTTCAAATTCTATTAAATTGTGGGAATAACCATACGGTGCGGATTACGCCTGTTTGGTGAATAACTATTCGTATTCAAATTGATGGGAATAACCTTACGGTGCGGATTATCGCCTGTTGGTGAATAACCCTTTTTATTTGTCTCGTGTGGAAATAATTTGTCTACACGAATTATCACATGACACTTTTATTCCATATTCGTAAGTGATATCATTTTCCTTTATACTCATAAGGGATACCATCTTTTTCATCTTCCATTATTCAAACTTACTATGGTAAGGGATATTAATTCCCTTCACCTTTTGTTAATCAAACCTGCTACGGTAAGGGATATTATTTTCTTCCATACACCTAAATCGAAACTTATTATGGAACTATTGCTTCTATAATTCCTGAAAATATTATATGTTCCATAATAGTTGAATTTCATTAGTTCAACTGAACCTTCCTATTTTCTGAACATTTCTATTGAACTGTAATAGTTATTCTGAACTGTGGATCTTGAATATCATTTTTAAATTTCACTCCACATCATGTTGGCAATTTGGACATTATTTGAATCTGCACAAAGTAAACTTCCGATACTTATTGTTTATCCTGTTCTTCTGTTCATCATTTGTATCACTGTTATTTGTATTAATCATCAAGAATCAAGCTGTTGTGAATATCTGTGGCCGGGGGCACATATGTGATATAATTGTTGAACAGATGATAGGTTAAAGGCGATATACTAGGTTAAAGGCGATACATCTGTTCGGTGTCTTTTATGACACGTGGTGAATGTTCTCTTTGGCCCGTAGTGCAAAGATGAACTGTTGGTTGGTATGATTATGACCAAAGGCTGAATCTGGTATAATCATGACCGTTGGTGTTATATTGAATGTCTTTGGCCCGTAGTGCAAAGACGAACTGTTGATCTGCTTGATTATGACCAGGAACTGTGAAGTTGTATTATCTTGACTAATGGTATTTCAGATGATAAAAGTTGATGATATTTTTACTAAAAAGAGAAGCGAGTGGACATTATAGTCTGCATTATTCTTCTAATAGATTGCTCATTCCGCTGCTATTATTGATCTGAACGTTGTTTAAGAATTTAACTGCAGTTTTTGATATAAACCTTGTAGTCTATTGTATTCTATCAAGAACTCAACTGTTGAAGGCTAATGATAAATTATTCGTCATTATCTTAGTCATGATATTTCTTACTGGGCTATTTGAGCTCACCCTTTCTTTTCGTTCCATTGTTTTTCAACAGGAGATGAGAACGTAACGGGGTCTAGCCGGGGAATGGAGTGAGAGTGCGGGGATAGCTATCATAGTCTTCACGTGTTATAAAATAGTGTGGCAATAATAATGAAGACTTAGTTGTGTTGTATTATCCACTGTATTGTTGTACGTTGTATTTCATTGTAATAATTTTGTTGTAGTCTTTTGACGACTCAAGTTTGGGCTGTGTGGGCCTAGATTTGGGGGCGTCACATAACACCTTCCCCTCGCTTAAGTAAGCCTCCGAACTCTATGAATCTCGGTTAACAGACCAATTAATTCGGAGTCACATATGAGCCAGCGATTACGAAAACAAAATTCGGATGAGTTGGTACATCCATTTTCAAATATACCAACTGACGACTCTGGTCAATTGGCTCATTAAGAAATCGACTTTTTGAAACCCCGTCGACACTAAGCCGACCCTTTTCAAAAAATCACATCTTAATCTAAAGGCTAAAATTGGAAAGGGCTTTTAATATAGGGCATGTTAACATTAAAAAATGAAACGACGAAATCCCGGCGTCGACAGTGACAATAATCGTGAAAGACTTAGTTGTGTATTATTATACACTGTATTGTTGTACGTTACACTATTTGTAGTAATTTTGTTATAATTTTTTGAAAACTCAAGTTTGGACTGTGTGAGCCCAGATTTGAAGGCGTCACAATGTTGGCCTTTATTACAAGAGAATCATGAGAGTAGGAGTAACATTTTTCGAAAGTTAAATCACTTTTTTTTATTGTAGTGGAACTCAATTTATATTTATATCACTAAACTGATTTCTTACCCATTTGAATCATGGAACTCTATTTTTTTATAAATTATTATAATATCCGTTAAATGGTTTGACTTTTACCAGAATGAATAACATGTGAGAGCGACTTTGTCCATATAACCTATATGCAGCGACGAAGCCACATGGAAATGTTTGGGGTCAATTGACCCCATTGGAAAAAATAATTATTTTATAATATAAGATAAATTTTTAAGTATTATATATAAATTAACTCACTTAAATTTTATAAATTTTTTATTATATGAAGTTAAATTAAAAATTTATAACTTTGTCAATTAAATTTTAATCATATATAACTATTATCCCCTCAGTATATGTATCTCTCTATAATATTTTTAAATTAAATAATAATTTAATTTATATTATTTTTTAAAACAATTAAAGAATTAATTACTTATGAGTAGTTGTGATTAGAAAAATCTATTATGGGTCAATATAGTATATATATACCTTATGTTATTAGTTATTATATTGTCATTATAATAGAGTATATATTTTACATATGTATGTGTGGCTCAAAAGTACAAAAGTATTAAAAAAAATTAACTTATGGGCATTGTCCCCAAACTCGTGTTAAATTATTTATAGCTTACTAATAATTTTAACCTCACTGAAAAAAAATCATAATTTTGTCACTGCCTTTATATTTACGTGGCATGCCATGATGAGAAAAATAAAATAAAATTGGGATTAGCATGTTATAAACTTAATATTAAATCAAACAATATTATTAAAAATATTTTAATTTGATAGTATATTAACAAAATTACAACAAATAAAGAAAAATAAAAAATGAAATTCAATTAAACTAATTAAACAAACAACCTAATTAAATAGAGTTAGGATATTAAAAAATTTGCAGTTTGCCCTAATATATAGTCCCATTAAAAGTCTTAATTTTTTTTTAGTATTTTACAAAGCTGGAACTAATTATACGTTTAAAACAAATTAAACAAACAAATAAAAGAGATTACACCAATTATACACCATCACAGTAGAAGTTCTAACCATTACTATTTCCTATCTTCTTTTTTTATTATAGATCTGGAAGGATAGAAGTCGGCGTAAAAAATGGAGGCAGCTGGCTAGACCCATCACCACCAAGAGCCCTACCACTACGTACACTAAGCCACTATCCCTACCACCAGCCTCGCGGCCCTCGCAACTACACCGAGCCACCATTCTCACAACCAACTCTTTGCTGTTATCTGTAAAATTCTTCTTCTTCAATTGATAGAAAGTTTCTTCTTCTTCTTAATTCGAACACTATACAACAATAGATGAAAACTCATTCAAATCAAAACAAGAAGAAACACCGAGTTCACGTCGATCATTTTTGTGTGTGTGGAGAAAATCCAACTTTTGGCAACCCAATTCCTACCATATGCATATGAAATCCTTTGGGCTTAATCCTTTGTCGAATCTAAGCATCGATTATTCACCTAAAACATCATCAAATCATTTGTTTAAAAATTTCATTATGCTCTTACTTTCTTTCTCTCTATTTCATAAATTATTCATTATGATTTGGAAGTTTTAGAGAGATGAATTAATGAATTAAGCTGGATTGAAGATGGAGAAATAGATCGGAAGTGGTGGAGTACTTGTACGGGAGTTTTGGGGCGGGTAGTTTATTCTTTTAATTTGTTTAATTCTTTTAAATATTTAATCTGTATAATTTGTTCAACCTTTTTGATTTAATAAATGTATAAATTAGTTAAAATAATTTTTTTAATACACATTATTACTGTCATATCATATTAAATATGTAAAATAATATGTATAAGCTCAAATATGGTGTCACGTAAATTAAACCGTTAAATTTTAGTATTTTCAAATGATTTTTTTAATATTTTGTAAAAAAACTATACTTTAATGAGTTTATTAAGAAAAATTAATTTAGTGTTATAAATATAAATTAAGATTTAATTTAATGAAAAGAAAGTGATTTAACCTTTTTCTCGAAGGTAACAAAAGAAGAGAACTGATCAAACTAAGTCAAACTAATTTGTTTAGACTTTTACAAGATGGTCCCATCTCCCATCCATGTTTTCTTTGACCATGCATCATCATAGTTCAAAATTCTCGCCCTAGGCCAACTTGCATTGCTCACACTATTTTGTCCAGGTTTGTACACGTGCCAACAGATAATTGACAACTTAAGACTAAAAAAGAGAGAGAAATAGGGAAAGATGGAGGGAAAAAGAAACATAGATCTTATAATAATTATAATATAAAAATTATAATTTATGATATTATATGGAGATTTAATTTTAAAATTATTAATTTTAAGATTAAATAGTCTTAAAATTATAATACTTAGTTGAATATGATCTTCTTTTTTTCTATTATATAGATCATTTTAGAAGTTTTTTTTTTCCTTCATAATATAAGACGTTTTACATATATCTAGGAAAAAAATTTAATTATTTCTTATTTTACCCTTAAAGATAGAATAATTGAGAGAGAAAAAAGGATGAGTAATTTATTAATGCATGAGTAGTAATGAAATTTTAAATCAATATTGATTACCTAACATTAGTATTAATGAGATTTATTAATATGTGTGATTATGTCTTAAACGACCTATATAATGAAAATGATGGAGTATTAAATAGGCCTCATATTAAATTAGTTTATAATTCCTGCACTAATAATTTCAAGTCCAAATTTAAAAACAAAAAACACACTTGAAACTATCCTAAATGTAATTCTTACCAACAAATATAATCTTGGGATTATAATCCTTGCAAATAAGGGTGAGCAAAAAATAAAAATTGACCCCCGAAATCGCACAAAAAATGACCACACCCCACAATTAAAAACGCACCAATGGTTATAAGGTATATGACGATTTTAGTAGGGTTATAAAATCGCATTTGAGGTTTGGTTTCGATTTATGTGATCCACTACACTGCAAAAAACTGTACTGCACTAATAATAGCCAAAACGATTTCGTTTTATTTTTAATTACGTGGTATTTATTATACTAATTGTAGCTTTTGAAACTTTTAATTGTGAATTTTAATTAACTAATCAACTTTTTTATTGTTTGATTGTCAATGACATTTTTACAATTATAAAGTTTCATTGTAATGTGGATGAAGATGAATAAATGATGGTATTCTTGTATAAGCAATACACTCTCTACTTTTAAATTATAAACAACTATTTGTCATAATCTTACTTTACTTCTTCTTAAGTAGTTATTCTAATATCTTTTATACACATTTGTCTGCACTTAAAAATTGGGTGATTCTTTCAGTGCTTGTATTCTTTCAGTCTTATTTTTTTGTATATGTTCAATTGGTTTGAAGCTGAAACCGCACCAAATAAAATCGCACTGTACGTTTTAAAACCGCACCGCACCAATCACAAATGATTTTATATGTGATTTTAAATTTGTCAAATCGCATCATACGCCCTACTTGCAAACAAACATGACCATAAAGAAATAATTACGCAACACAAGAAAAAGAAAATCGTGAATACTCTAAGAGTGCATAACGGTTTGGTAGGTAAAAAAATAACCAAAGCATTTAAGTCGGTTATAAAAAATTAAAAATCAAAACCGCTTAAATTTTTACCCCGTACTCAGTTATCGGTTTAGTCAGTTATTAAAACTTAAGTATAAAAGATTGAATTGATATGTCACCAAATTTTAAAGTTATTATTGGATAACAGAAAATTAGTATGTCACCAAATTATAAAAAAAGACATATAATAAATATATAACTATATAAAATAAATAATTATTAGAAAAATATATAAATTATATTATAATATTAAATCATTCGGTCGGTTTCGATTTTTGAATAAATCAAAGCGAAACCTATTAATATAATTTTAGTTTTTTAGTTTTATAAGTTTTGATTTTTTAATTTTTTAATTTTCAATTTAATTTATTAGCAATTCAATATAATACGGTCAATTTTTTATTTATTTTTGATTTTATGTACACCCTAATAAATACCACCATATAGTCAAGCTAGCCCTGCCAGAACTAAAACAGTAATGAAAAAGTAAGCAAATAGAAAATTAGGATCGGGTCGTGTGATCCGGGTTTGTACCTCGGCTGAAACTTCTGTAAGTAGAAGTTTTGCGTAGCTGGGGTTTGTCTGGACCAGCATGCATGCGCCGCCCGGTCGTTGTTGACCACTGTGCTTCCCAAAAAAGCAAATTAATTAAAATCCCATTAACAAATTCTAGATTAAGCTTATGACTTTTTGTTGTTGAAAATTTATATTTTTACATAACAAAATTATATTTGTATGTAAATTTCTCTTATATATATATAAAATTTATATATTATTCATATAAAAAAGATTATCTAAAAATATCACTTTCTCATATAAAAATATTAAATCTTTTTGTTGCCATTCATTTTTAATTTGCTACGAAATGACAGCAGTACTACTCCAGCACCGTAATGAAATTAATTATGCCATGATTGGTGGTCACCTTAGTTAATCTGCAGCTGGACCAAACTAATTGGGAGGCATTAAATTAATTGTAATTCAACTTGAACTAGACTTCAATTTACGATTCAAGAATAACACTTGCTCATCTTGACCCACTGTATGTAGGTTCATTAAAAAATATCATTATTTTTTTTAAATATAAATATCATGATATTTTTTCTCGAAATATAGTCATTAATTTTATTAGAGAAAAAAATAAATATATTTTTAAGACATTTTAATAATTATTTTTAATGATATTTGATATTTTAAGTTATATTTATTGTTTTGTCAATATTATTTTTGCTCTGTCGATACCGATTACCCAAACAAATAATATTAATTTAATGCAAAAATAATACATCTCACATTATTGGGAGTAGGATAGCTCGTGAGCATTATTTGAAAGCGGTAATTGACTTTATCAAGGTCAAATAGAAAGCAATTAGTATTAGATCGATCTAGGAGGAAAGACCGGTTAATTTATTCTCTAGTTAATATATGTGTTAAACGTAAACTCGGTTTTCACCATCAACATTAATCAATATAATCAATAGTAGTGAATATATAACTCAGCCAAAAGTGAATGGGAGCCTTTTTTTCTGTAGGCGGTTCCCCAAAAGTAAGTTGGTTAAACAAATAGTGTGATGATTACTCCATTGTCGTGAAGAGCATGCATCAAACATTAAAAACAAAGGTCTGGTCGATGGATGAACTCAGCTGTACGTACGTGATTGTGAACAAATTAACCCGGCCAGATTAAGCTAAAAATAATTTTACTAACTCGCTGCCTGCGGATCATGTATTGTCAATTAGTGTGACAAAATATTCCATATAGTTCCAATTCATGTGATTAATTATAAGCATATTGACCTTCACCCATTATCGTCATCATCAATTAATGTCGTCTTGTTAATCATTGTAATTTGTTTTGTTTACGGTCATATATAAAAATTACTTCTTAATTACATTTACCCCACTCATGTCTCACTATATACTGGAAACTAATGATTATTTATAATATTATAATACTTTCTTCCTAATTACTACCCTTTTCGTGATGAATGACTGAAAATTTTGAAACATCCTTTCATCTTTTTACTATATTTCGAACTCTAGGTCTTTACTGGTTCAGTCCTTGATATATACTTTGCCTCTTAATTTTTTTTTATGAGAAACTTGTTCTTTTGTTGAAATATGAACTCAAATATAATTTTATTCCAGTGGAGTATCCCATATATATAGTCTACTTTTAAGATTGCTAGACTTATCTTTTGAACACTATTCTATATATATATTTGATTATTTAGTATTTGCAGTGTTTAGTGCATTTAGAAGTTCAAATGCACTGGATATATAATTTTGTTCGTTTAGTATTAATTTATTTTAAACGCAACTTAATTATTTTACTCACAAATACAGTGCTTGGAACTCAAATGCAGTACAATAAAATTAATGTTATGCGTTTGGAGGTCTAAATACTGTAAACGTTATCGTCACAAATGCTGATAACCGAACAAACACTATATTCTCAATGATCATCTTCCACTTTTATTTTAATCTTATACGTTATGATGTGAAAGGACAAATATTCCCTAAAAATGAAGTAAGTGTTGGATTAGCTAGATAGAAATTTCAAAGGTAAAGGGAAGAAGATAAAATCGATTCATTTAACTAAAGAGGTGGTCATGGTTTCATGATTTAAGTTGTATAAAATGAATTTAGATTCTAGGCCGTTACATTTGTGTAACATATATATTTAATCAAAACTATAATACTTTATAGTTGTGTAACATATATATTTAATCAAAACTATAATTTATTTTTATAAATTGGTCAAATGAACTGTCCAACATGAAATTAATTAATTGAGATGGGTTTGAAATATGTTTTGGGAGAAGAAAATTAGTAGAACCGACCGGTTTAATTTAGGAATTAACTAATTGTAGGCCTTGGTTAACGCAAAACGCTTTGGAGGTAGCAATCATCATATCCTCTTATTAGTACTTGTCCGACGCATCATTAGTCTTCCTCCCTCCCTTACTACTGTTATCATCACTACAACATGATCATCATCTTTAATCACCAAACACCCTCATCACCTACCTCTACATTCAGAAAAAGAAAGAGGAAGAAAAAGAGAGAGAAGATTTCAAGATCCATCCATCCATAATTAAGAGCTTACTAGCGAGATGCAGCTTTCACTCAAGAAGAAGAAGAAGAAACCCCAGCTAGCTAGACATCCGGTCATCTATATATATATAATCTGAGTGAACTGGGGCGGTTCATCTTCTCCTTCTATATATTATAGCTAGCTAGCTTAGTATCACTTTCTTCTTCTTCTCTCCCTTGGGGAATGGAAGCATATTGGTCCGATCCATGTTTACTAGATATATATATATATATCAACTATATATTTGTAGTAGTAGTCGTATAGTTGGGCGGAGGCTAGTTATAACCATTGTCCTCCCAACTTCTGAGTGCCTTTAATTTGCTCGTGCATCGATCTAAAATCAAAGAAGTACTTTCGGCTAGTATATAACTACATATACTGGTTTGGCTGCTTTGGGGATTGAACAAGATCGACAACGGCAACATCATCAGGGCATATAGTCACATGTGGACTTAATTATTTCAAGAAAATATATGGTGATCTCTTTCTTTTTCTACATCTCTTGGTTTGAATACATGATATTATCAATACTGATAGATGATGTACGTCTAGCTTTTTTAGTTGGTTTTTTGACTCTAGCTAGAGTCTAGGTCGCCGGTAAAAATTGTTGCAAGTTGTTTGGAAAACATTAGAAGGGTAGATGTATTTGTGGTCTTTCCATATGTGTGTAACACAATAAATGTTGTTGAGGACATAATTATATAAGAAGCTGAAATATATGTATAGGGTACTATGTATGTACGTTGAAATATTTTATGTTTATTTGAATGTTTTGTATGTAAGTGTTGGTTATCAATTAATTGCCTTCAGTTCCATGACATGTAGTACCAGATCCATCATGAGGTCATTAGGTATACTTATCTGAAAACTATCTCCATTCTGTGAGCTCTCTCACCTTTTCTTAAAAATGCTCATAATCTGCTTCGCTCGATATCGGCTGATATGTTGATCATCTTATCAAATTGCTTTTACACCATTATTTCTCACATCATCATCCTTAACAAACTAATAATAATAATAATATTAAATTCTTCAAATAATGTTTGTTAGTTGTTAAAGAAACTAGCTAGGGGATATTTCTTTTGGGCACGAAAGAAACTATAGTTTGGAAGTCTACCTAGAAATATAATGGCTTCAAAAACCCTTACGCGGGGGAATTTTATATTAAGTAGAACTTATAAATTATGTATTGATCGATATGCAATCTCCATTATAGCATGAATTAAACAAAGATTTCCAGGATTATTCCCAGCAGCATATATAGCATGACCTGTTCGTAAGTACTTCATAATGTTAGGACATTCTTCCTTAATTTGAAGCTTGCACTTGATCGAATGCAGCTCAGCAGGCATATCCTGTTTGTGCTATCTCAAATACTTTTGATGGGCTAGAGCTATAATTAGATTGATTTTTGTTTTGGTTTAACTATAATATTGTTGTATAGTATTTGAAATTAATAATTATGAATTATCAGCTGGTGCTGCTTTAACACTACATTATCATTGCTCACCTGTCTATTATGTTCTTGAGTTTCTGAAATGGAATGATTGTGTCTATATATATATATTTATTTATTTATATATTGCAAATTTTAAGGATTCCCTATATTTACCTACCTGTTCATCAAATAACCATACTACTAGCCACTGTTATCAGACCCGAACCGATCATCGAACTGAAAAAGGTATCTAGTAGATAAGTCATTGGTTCAACTAGTGGTCGGATCGTTATTGAAACGATGACGTCATTAATATGTAATAAATAATAAATAATTAAATATATTAATTATTATTATATATAATATTTAGTAAATATATAAAATTAATCAATTTATCTGCAAAAAAATAAAAATTAAACTTATTTATACAATGTTTACTTTATACAATTCAGATAAATACTAAATTTATATATAAAAAAAGATATTAAATCATGATCATAACTCACAATTCAAGACTCAAGAGTGATAAAATCAAACACAAATGAACATAAATATCTCTAGGATACATTCAATCAAATTCGGTTAAACTAAATAAATCTATTTGTACAATGTTTACTTTATACAATTCAAATAAATACTAAATCTATATAAAAAGAAATATATTAAATCATGATCATAGCTCAAAATTCAATCAAGGATATATTTAATCAAGTTCAAATGCTTAATTATTTTTATTTTTAAAAAAAGGGTGGGGAACCGGTAAAACCGGTGATCGGGTCACTGGGTCGACCGGTCCGACAGCCGGGTCATCGAGTTTTGACTAAAACTAATTTTTTGGTTTGAACCGGACCGAAAAACCGATCAATTCCAATTTTTTTCGGTTGGACTAGCGGTCCGATCCGAATATAAAAACCATGCTACCAACTATTAGTTCATTAATTGGGGAATCATAACTTAGAATAAGTTTAGCATAGTTTTAGCCAAAAACTATATTCACTTCTTTTCAAAATATAAGATCAGACTTTTAAAATCAATTTAACACATCTTTAAATTTAAAATTAACATGAATTAATTCTTTTATTTTAGTCAATACGGTAATGAATATTATAAACTATCTAAAAAAGTATTATTAAGTTTATGATTTATTATTTCATGATTTTAGTGAATTATTTTAATTTTAAGTTTGAAATGTATTAAATTAATTTTTAAAAATTAATAATAATTTTATAATTTAAAACAGAGAAAATATTAAAATATATATATATATTTTGCGTGACAGATAGACGACACAAGATTAAAGGCAAATTAATAGTCGATTGCATTCAACTTCTATATATGTATCTTACGCACCATAACATGCATACATATATCTAATATCCAAGTATATCACACATATAACATGCACGCACATATCTAACTATATCACCTCACTGTATATGTATACGTGTCTTACACACTGTAACATGCACACATATATAGAAATATATCACCTCACTGTATATATTATAAAGAGCACAACTATACCATGCATGCTTCATTAATGAGCAACGCCTATATAAAGTTTGTTTGCAAAAAAAATAAAAATTGAAACAAACCTCAAGTTTGTCGACTGTTCCTCTCGGAATGCTCACTGGTTCAATTTTGATATCATTGGAACGATGAGCTCCTAGATTGAGTTGTGATGCCTGCCAGATCAACAAGCTAGGGCAAAATAGCATGCCGTCTGTAAAACCCTAGTCCCTTTGTTCAAATTTGTTGTCCCATAATTTTCTGTCTTATATATTGATAACAGTACTTATTTACCGTTACATACATGTATAAATCTAGCTACTCCCTACACATAAATAAATGTCATATATTTTCCCCTTTTTCTTTTTATGACAAGCAACAAAAATTGAAATTCAATGAATATATCGGTGACTGAAATTAATTGGAACATGTCACTAACTATTAGATCTTTTCAAGATTGATTTTTAAAGACTAAAGTTTATTATCAAAATAAAAACTATCTAAATCTGCCATATTTAAACTATAATATTTTAAGTTTATTAATTTCTCCTTTCAAGTACTATTATCCTCGGTTTCGCAAATAGATTCACATTTACAGCATTTATATATATATATATATATACACACACACACACCTATACTATACCCCAGCAGAAGGATATTCACTTTGCCTGGCTTGTTGCCAACATCGAACGATAGTGGTCTGGGCCTCCATCATGGAGGTGGATAGTGGACTGATCAACCATGGGCCCAGTTTGGCAGGTTTTGAATCAAAGAAGGGTCCATCGTTTCAATGAATTTTAAGATGGCAACAAGGGGTTGTAGTTCTGTATGCGTAGAAAAAAGGAGGGGATAAAAATAAAGAAAGAAGAATCCATTAAAATACAAGAGAGAGAAATAAGTCGCCAAGTAATATGATTATATATATGTGTGCATAATCGTATTAAAAATGTTAATGTTTGGACAAATTATGGTACCTATTTTGATTAATTATCATATTTCCATGATTATTGAAAAGAAAAGCGAGAGTATAAACATATATCTTCTACAAATTAAATCTCAAATTACATATTCATATTATAACATTATTATTAATTTTTTTTTAAATAATTGGAAATATTTTAAAACTCAAAACTAATACAATTCATGAAAAATTGCGAAATAAATTTTTTTATAATTTTTAGTTAATCTAAAATATTCATTGACTAAAATTAAATAAATTTAGACAAAAAAAGAGGTGAAGGCTACTTCATTATTTTGTGTGAGGTAATTCTCAAAATGACGTCGTTTTACAAAATTACATATATTCTCTTTTATGTTATGTAAAAAAAATATTTTTATAATTTTTTAAAATATTATTATTATAAAACGATACCTGAGACAATAACTTGAGATAATTCTCATCTCCTGCACCCTCATAAATTTATCTCAGTCTTAAAATTTAAAATCTTGAATTTCAACTTCAAAACATCAATAATATTTTATATTTTGAGATGGAGTGAATATTTTTTTCTTTCCAAAATACCACAACATATTTGGTAAGATATTATTTTACAGTACTATGAGAATAATTATGCAACTGGTCTTGGCATCACACATTCACACTTCCCTTTTACCCTTTTCAGCTTTTTGTGTATATATAATTAATTCCCCACTGTACCTGATTGAAATATGTATCTATAATTAATTAATTACTAATTATAATTATATAGGTTTTACTTATTATTATTTTTTGCTAAAACTGCTGTTTATTTTTTTTATAAATATTATATACTATAATAGGTTTTTTAATAAAATGTACTTTTTCTGATTCAAATTATAAAATTTTTAAAAGTTAATTTAAGATATTTTTAAATTTAAAATAAAAATAATTTATTTAAAATTTTAAAATAATAAATTTATAACTAATAATATTTCATTGATATTTTATAATATTTAAAATTATATTAATATAAATTAAATTAATTAATTTTAATTTTAAATTAAAAATATTTAAAATTAATTTTTAAAAAATCTTTATAATTTAGAACTTGTACACACATCTATTCGTCTCTCTCACACACTAAAAACTAAACCCTACTAGCTGCGACTTGTTGCTCATCGTTGTCGTTACTGATTTTGGTCTTAGGCTGCTTAGGGTCTTTGCAATTGATCCTTATATGCTGTCTAGCCTTTTAATTTCGGCTTATAAATGATTGATTACGGTTTCGGAGCTTCTGAATCCTCATATAAAATGGCAGAGACTTCGAGGTCTCAAGTCACAATCACTCTCGGACGTAGTGGTCAGGTACAATCGTTCTCTTTTAATTTATTTCTATCTTTCTCACTATTTATCCATTATCTAGGGTTTTATTTCTGCTAATTGTAGAATGCACAAACTTTTGCCATAAGTTTTTGACGACTAAAGAATATTCAATTCTATCTGAATATTTCATTCAGTTGCTGAAACTATAGCTAATGCTATAATCATAAAATTTAATGTTTTATCAACATTGATGCAAGTGTTGAATAAAATTTGGGTAGTTTTCAAAGAGTTGAATCCATATTTCTGATTGAATAGCTGTGGGTTTATTATTAAGTTGTGAGTATTTACATTGGTTTCACAGGTGGTAAAGAGGGCAGGAGATGAATTGGACAGTACCTTTTCTAATTCACGTCCGACTGTTGGAAGTAAGAGATCTATTCGTGATAGACTAGGAAATAATGTGGAGCTCAACAATAAAAGGTGTGTTGGTCTCTTCCCACCCCACCTTAGCTCAACTCTTTATGTATATAATGATTTATAGTGGAGAATATTAATGTTTCTTATAATTTACCCAAAAAATTAAAATTATATTGTTTGTTATATACTCCACTGTCCGGAAAATAGTACCATTTTCTTTATTTTTTCAGAACAGAGAGAGTGAAAAACTAAGGTGTGCTGCTAGTGTTGAGTAATAGATTTTGAATTGTAAGATTTTCTTTCGGTACAAGCTGTAATACGAGGTGGAAATACTGGATATATTTGATTTTATGTTAGTAAGTTAGGATGGTGAGGGTGTCTACGTGTTTGTTATTGAGTTCCATAGCTTGATTAAGTTCAAAGATGTAACCACCTGTCTTACTATCCATAATGTTTTTGTGAAGCACGTTCAAAGATTGTTGCAGAGTTTTATAAAAGAAATTATAGATGAGATGTGTTCTGCGCATTAATTGGGTGGTCTGCGTGTTCACTACCATAATTCTCCAATGCTCAAGTTTCTCCTTGGTGCTGTGGCTACTCTTACACTCTTGGTGCTGAGGCTACTCTTACACTCTTGGTGCTGAAGCTACACTTACATTCCAGCGATAAGATGACGGAACACTTGGTGACAGCATGATGATACAAGACAACCTTATGCATAGGAACATAAATCGGGCCTGTTTTTGTTCCTACCTTAACCATTAGAATAACAGCCCGGCTAGTTAAATCTTTTGCAATCTGATGTTGATATCTGCGGCATATGGAGGAAATCAGGAGGGGTGTGGTCTCTTAGGATTATAAATTTTCTTGTGATTGTTGGGGAGCAATCTCATTGTTTCCTTTCGATTTCGAGGATATTTATCTGAACTTGATTTTTATTTTTTTGGCACCTTATATTATATCTCAGCAGTTTGTGGAGTGTTTGTCTTTACTCTGGTATTCATTTACTTTCATAACGCATTTTGGCAGGCATCGGGGAGACAGTAATAGATTGAGCACAAGTTCCGCTGATGGCATAGATGGTAATTAGCTGACAAGTATTATTGTTATGTTGTATTATTGAAATTTGAACTAATTATCATTTCTGATTTTGTTGCCTTTGAATAAATGAAGATGTGCATCTTCGCAAAGATGATCTCCGATATAAAATCATGCGGAAAAGCGGAGTTAAGCAAACTCAAAGTGATGGCCAGCAGAATGGAGTTGACCTACGTGAAATGCTGTCGCGGCCAGCCCGGCCTTCAACAACTAGTCTTGGTATGCAGCAGCTCATTCCCAAGGAAAAGAATGGTAGACAGTACATGCCTGATAGAAACGAAGTTAAACAACTAATGCCTGAGGTGAGGGATGTTAGGCAACACATTCCAGAGACCAGGGATGTTAGACAGAGGATGCCAGGGACCATGGATGTTAGACAGAGGATGCCAGGGACCAGGGATGTTAGACAGAGGATACCAGAGACTAGGGATGTTAGACAGAGGATGCCTGAGACCAGGGATGTTAGAGAACGGATACCCGAGATGGGGGAGGTTAGAGAGCGGATGCCTGAGGTGAGGGAGGTTAGAGAGTGGATGCCCGAGACAAGGGGTGATCGGGAGCGCATGCCCGTAGTAAGGGATGATAGACTGCACTTACTCGAGGCTACTGGTGCAAGCATAATGGGGAGGTTCCCTTCTGCAAGAGGTGTAGATGTTCTGCCTCAGATCGATTCATTACGAAATTCTTATTCTCCTTGGACATTGGATCGTTTAAGACGAAGATCACCAGATGGAGTTTTTGGTACTTCTAGAGGTGTCTCACCGCCAGGGAATGAGGAAGAATCACGGAGAAGGCCAATAATCAGGGCATATGATGATGTTAGATCGGCTGCATATTTGAGTAAAGATGGTCTTGAGCTTTCTAGGTCCATGGGAACAGCATCTTATGCGGCAAAACCGGCTGTAGCAGCTGGACCTGCAAAGGCTGTGGCACCCATGCTAGCTGCACGTCCTCCACCTGGTGTCATTGTACACAAAAGTTCATATACAGTACAAAGCTACTAACCTTGATTTCTTTTTCCTCTTGGTCATGATGCTTATCATTGACGAAGTGTTTGTTGATTAAATGTATGTTCTTAATGTGTTTCTTTTCTTGTTGGTTACTTTGCTACATAGGTTGACGAACAACATACTGTAGAGGGCTTGTTGCTTTCATTGGGATTGGGAAAGTACATTAAATTTTTCAAGGCGGAGGAAGTATGTAGCCTGTGGTGACCTCCTCCTTTACTCACTCACTAGATTTTTTATCTTGTGTTTGGTTTTAGATTTTTTATAAGTATTTTGATGCAGAAAGGAAGAAGAAAATAATAAAATTTATTATTAATTTTGTATTGTTACTTGGGAATAAATATTGGATTATTAATGTAATTATTTAGTAGGATATTCTGGGAGAGTTTTATTATAGTAGTAGATTTTAATTGGGAGATTGTTTCTTGGTGTTCAAGCTCGACTCGTTTAATAAACATGTTGTTTGCGAGTTTAATGTAATCGAGTCAGGTTGAGTCGAGCTCGAGTTTTTAAAATAAATTATTATTATGATTAATATAATTTAATAATAATAATAACATAATTAGTATAATTATTATTGTTAAACAAGCCGAGGTGAGCCCGATTTGAGCTTAAATGTTGGCTCGAACAAGACATAACTCGAGCTCAACTTGTTTATGTTCACAAATAAAAAAATTTGTTCAAGCTTGACTAGTTAAACGAACTTGAGTTGAGTCAAGCTTTGTTCCCTAACAGGTTGGTTCATTTACCTAGATTTAAGGATGTGTGAGTAGCTGTTATGGACCTTCAGTAAGGATGCTTTAGACTGGTGGAAAGAGGTAGATGAATTGTTTCACAAATTCGTCCTCTTTGCTTATGATTTGTGAATTGTAAAATGTATGTTGCTGATTACTTGAAGTTACTAAGGTCAAGATTAGATTTTGGAAGGAGATCAGAGGCCGCCATATGAAGAGCTAATAGGGAAGGTGTGTTTTGTGTGTGTGGAGATTCACCTCCAGCTAGGTCGCGATTCATTTCTGCGCCAGAGATGAATCGTGAGTTGAGACGGCAGATGGAGGATGATGGTACAGAAAAATGATGAAAGGGATGGATGATGAGATAATCAGGGGGTTGTCAGTGATGGTCTTTGCGTAGACTCGTTGTGTGGGTGTGTACTTCATGTTGAATTTTTAGCTGGGATGAGATGTGTTGGTCCTAGTTGTTTGGAACAAATAAGCAAACCTATGTGCAGAACATTAGGTCGACCTATGGGGTGAGACCGATACTGGCAGCACCACAGCTTATACCTTCTGGATTTTAAAAATGCATGAAACATGTCATGCAAATCACCCAACACTTGGGCGGTGGAACGAATGTATTTAACGCCAACACTCTATACACAGTGTAGTCACTAGCAAGCATTTTTCAGGAACTCAAGCTTTTATGGAATAGTATACTATATCCTCTTGATATGTTTCATTTTGTTCCATAATCATATACTGAACACGCTATGGTTGGGTTTTCCGGGTGAATGGATCTTGTGAGGGAGACATGCACCCGCAGGATTAGTCGTATGCTCTAAGAGATTCGATTTCGAAAAAGAACACTATATTACATTCAAACCATCTTGACCTTGAAAATAAATGAAAATGTACAGATATATGATCTGATCACCGGGGATACAATTTAAAGGCCCCACTACTAATTTTTGTCAGCTTCTTAGATAGTTACTAAACAAATTCCTTATCAAGAACAAACATGCAAAAGTAACATATTGTAAGGTGTAGTCTTATTGAGAAAGATGCTATTACCAGTTTTACCTGTGTGCTTGGCAGTGGCGATGGCTGTAGCTATATTGACCCTGTGGAGCTCATTTGTAGTGATGCTCAAGTTTTGGTAGATACATGTATCTTTTTAAATTAGTAGAGTTTATTAAGGTTTTTAGAAAAGAGCATACAAATTTATATGGTCTGGGTCTTTTGTTTTCCTTTATACAAAGTAGAATTTGATCCTGATGAGTTTCATCTTTGCAGGTGGATATGCACGCGTTGAGGCAGATGGGAGACAATGACCTTAAAGAATTGGGAATACCTATGGTATTTTTCTTTTTGTTCCTTTTAGTTTGATCTTTGAATGTGGTTGTGTTTTATTTAAGAATAGTTCTATCTATTTCTACTTTTAATCTATATGGTATTGTTATTTATACCTTATGTTTTATTAAGCTCAAGCTTTCTGTCTATAATTGGCACGGGATTACTTCCATTTCCATCATCCGCATAATAACCATTTTACGAACTTGGCTTCAAGATACACTTTGTCTGGTATATCAAGGGTGCCTCATTGCGTTCAGGCTCTTCTTTGTGCTGTCAGCACTTTTTGACTTTTAACTATTTGATGATGATTTTTCTCCGTTAGGGATGCATGGTTTTCAGTTTGTCTCAACTCTCACCTGTCAACCATATTTGGTAGTTTTCCTGCCCCATGTTATATCTGGAACTTTGGTTCTTCCCAGGGCGTTAATATTTACTGCCTTGGTTGACAGCATATTTGGTAGGTCAATTTATGGTTAGATATCATTCACCAGTATAACTGGCAGAATATAAAACATTTTGTGATCCTGTTTTGTCCCATAGTCACAGAAGAATACTGAGTTGATTACAAATACAATTCCCCATTCTTAATGCCGACCTTGCTGGACATGAAGCTATAATCTACATTCTTGCTATATATTAATTTCAAACTTTTAAGCAGTGTTATCTTCTATTATTGTTTATTTTATATTCAGAATCTTGTGAGAACTGGAAGGATTCTCTGCGACACCGTATCTGTTTTCTAGTGCGAAAATGGTTCCAGCACACGCTAGTTTTTTTTTCTACTCGCTAGCTCTAAGCAGCATTCGAGCTATTTCCAATTCCTAATTGTGAAATTTTTGCCCTCTCCTTGTGCAAAATAAGGGCGCAAAGTAGGCTGATGCACACACCAGCTTATCTAGAACCCGCATATCGGGAAAAACTATTTAAGGAACTTTTACTAATAAAAATGAGCAGCTTTTAAGAGGTTTTTGAACTGAAACATAGCTGCAGCTTGCTAAACAAAAAGTCTGAGGAAAAGAGAAGGGTATCATTTGGTTAGTGTAGAAAGTTTTTTCTTTTATTTATCATGAAAATAACAATGCTTGAATCTTTGCTCAAGAGAGAAGCAAACTCAAATTGACCTTTTAAAGAGGGAATGAGACACCATTATCAGACTTGAAGTTTTTTATTGCTAATGAGGTTGCTTGAAATTGCAGGGACCAAGAAAGAAAATTCTCCTTGCTCTCCTGCCTCGTTCCAGACGGCAAGTGTGATAAAGTGTAATTTAGTAGGCAAGAAGATGCTTATGGAGCAGGAGATTTGTTATCTAACTGCAGGACGTCTTGTCTAAGAAGTACTCCCTGTAGTTAAGCACTGTTTTTTTCTTCCAATATCCAGTTGAGGATACAGTTGATATCACGTGGCGGTTGATGATAATGTTGCTACATGACAATTTTTTGGTGCAAGACTTAAATATTGCCTTGGTTGGTGCTTTGTATGTATCAATTGAAATAACTATTATTTACATTTCGGAATATAATGGAATTGAAACTGTGGGGGAAATGGATAACTAATAACCACCGGGTGTTGGAAATAAGCTCCGTGCGTGTCGAACTTAGATTTCCCCATGGTTGTGCGAGCTTATCAGAATAAGATTAGAATTACCATTACCATTTACCCAGTGTTTAGTCCCCCCTCTACCTTTTCTAACATGCAGCATTTCTAAACTGGAATTTCTCGAATGCTGTTTGAAATGGAAGTTAGTGAGATGCTGCTTGAAACGGAAGTTATGAATTTGGATACTTTGCTACTCCTGTTTGGTGTACATCACGGGTTTTGTACAAAATAATATTAATAAATTTATCTCGTTTTCCTTAGTCAAATTTGTCAGTCCCTGTATTTTCTCTCTCTCTAATATGTAAGTTTCTTTGGGGATTCTCGCACGAGAGAAGAAAATGCACTGGATGGGAACGAAGAGACTTTTGGCTGGCTGGCTGGCTGATCGTCAACTCAGATCTCCACCATTATATTTGTCACTCAAATTTTTAATGTACATATTTAAGTAACAAATAAACTAGATTTAGTGATAATTAATTTGTAAATAATTGTGGTGGTGTTGTCACTAAATATGTATAGAGAAAAACTGAGTAATCGTTGGTTGATTGTAGGGGCCACGTTGGGATGCTTTCATCTACCAGGAAATTGATGAGATGAAACGAGAAGAATTGAGCCCAGCCAGCCAGCCACCTTATTTCCACGTGTTAAGACAGTGAAATGCTTAATGACAGCATACCTACTCGGAATTCTTCTCCTAAAGCTAGCAAGCAAGCAAACAATTTCAATAGACTAGAACTCAGAGGATAAAGGAATGGGGGAATTCATGAGAAGCCCACCAAGCCAATGGACGATCTATTTGGAATAGAAGTACAATCTTATACTTCCTAGCATAGCCCCACAGGTGGGACCACCACCAACATCTGTGTAGACCAAACGCATTATTAACATATTGATTAATATTAACAGGTGGGTTGATTCACCATAAAATATGATTTTGTGCATAAAATATTGTGTTTGGCTGCTTTAAGAAGATATGCCCAGATCTTATGAACAAGACCCTTTCTAGTGTGTGTATACATATATATAGATATATATATATACATACATATATATATGTATGTATATATATATATCTATATATATGTATACACACACTAGAAAGGGTCTTGTTCATAAGATCTGGGACCTCACTGCCCAACTTTTATATTCCTTTTTTTGTTTAATTACCAACTAGGCAGGCTCCTTTCAAATTTGTAAGAGCAACCCCCGCTCATGGTCAAGTTTTACTATATTCTTTTTACTTGTTCTAAAATAAAGATATATTTTTATTTTAATACCATAAAGAGTTCATCATGTTTCTAAGTTTTCATTAATTTTGTATTATCATTTTTAATATCACACTCATACTACTAAATTTATTGCTATTATCAAGAGAGTATATTTTAAAGTATAAATTATTTTTAAAATTTGTTATTTTAGAAATATATCCCTAATTTTAAAAGGGAAAGAGTATCAACTTGTAATTGTTAATTCTACGTGGGCGCAAAGGATAATTATAAAGAAGCTTCATTTAGTGCTGAATAATCAAAAAAACTACAGCAATTGAACAACAATGTATACTGTAGTAGTGGATAGGGCTTAGCATACACACACACACACACACATATATATATATATATATATATATATATATACATATACCTGTACATTTGGTTATATATTACTGAAGTATATGATATGCTTTGGTAGAGAGGAACACGTGAATCCACTAATTAGTTGGTCAAACAGTAAACCATTTTTTAATTGCAGGACTTGGTAGATTTGAAGCAAGTTATGATCCTTCCTTGTAACTGATGACATCCCCACATTGCTTTGACTTGTTTTTACCAATATCATATTTCTCATGTAATTTTACTTTTAAAAAAAGTGGTACTTCTTCTTTTCAAAATATAGTATCAATTTTGATTTTTTAAAAAATTAATTCAAAATATTTTTAAACTCAACATTAATGTAATTTATTTAACTTTTGAAAACGCTAAATCTTATAATTAGTAGTGCTACTCAAATAGCTAACAATTTTCATTATTATATTACCTTTAGATAAATTAATTCTTATAAACTTTAAATTTAAAAATATTTAAAATTAATTTTAAAATATTAATAATAATCCTATATTTTCGAACGAACGAGTCTTTGTAGTTTATATATTTTTAAGTCCTCACTCCTCATGGATCATGGAATTCCTCTTTATTAATGCGCATATCCTCTTCGAACGGGCAAAGTTATACCTAGCTATTTACATTAATATAGAAAACCTTTAAAATAAACAATACTTCATCCGTTCTGAATTAGAAGATTATTAATTTTTTAAAAATTAATTTAATATATTTTTTAAATTAACATAATTAATTTAAAATTTTAAAATAATAAATTTTATAATTGATAGTACTTTTTAAATAATTTATGATATTTATAATTATATTGAGATAAATTAAAAAAATTCATCAAATTTAAAAATATTTAAAATTAATTTTTTAAAATTTAATATTAATCTTATAATTTAAAACTGATGAATTATATTACATGAGACACAGCTTCCTAAATCTGACTAATCTTATTTATCAGTTTATTTAATTGATTATGGGTACGTACCTTTACGGTGTTGATTAATATTAAATTAGTCTTGTTTGTTTGTAGATACAATGCATTATTATTATTATTATTATTATTATTATTATCAAATTAAAGCCCAATCTATTTTACTATAAAAGGAAGATTGGGTGAACGCAATCGGTATACCAAATTTCACTCACAGAAAAACCAATATTGCTTGCTTTATCATCGATCATCACATATATTTTGTTGAGATATATATGTATATGATAGGATGAAGGAAGATATCTGTAATGATCATGTTTCTACCAAAACCTGCAAAGTGAAGAAGGTTAGACTGTTTGGGGTTGAACTGGATCCATTTCCCAATAAAAATGAGAGAGTAAAAGGATCAACAAATTGTGATGAAGGTGTAAATTTATCATCATCAACAACAACACTACTTAATTCTCTTTCAATGGAAAGGAAGAAAGATGATGGTGAGGCCGAGGCCGAGGCCGAGGAGAAGAAGTTTGATTGCCAATATTGTTTAAAGGAATTCGCCAACTCCCAGGCGTTGGGGGGTCATCAAAATGCTCATAAGAAGGAAAGAATGATGAAAAAGAGGTTGCAGATACAAGCAAGGAAGGCCGGCATCAACTATTATCTTCACCCTGCACCTGCAGCTAGTTATATTAAATATTTCCCAAATAAATATTCTCATAATTTCACTCCCTTATTCTATGACTATGCTCCTGAAAAAGTAGCCCAAATTAGCTTCACTACTCCGTTTCAAAATCATCTTCCCCGTACGTAGTTAGTAAGTAAGTTCACTCTTACACATGCGCGCGCAACAATATTCTGGAGGACCCAATATCATCATCCATAAGCCGCCCGCCTTCTCCATTGCCTAGCAAGCTAGTAGCTCTTCGGATCTTCAGTTGGGATTGAGTTCATAAATTAATATTTATATTAATTCTCTACGTTCCAAAATTAGACTTTTTTTTATCAACTATTACGCTTTAAAACCAATGAAAAAACTGGAAATATCATCACCTTTTTATAATCTTAAATAAAAAAAATCTCTAATTTTGAAACAACAGAGCTAATGAGATATGTTCAGCTTGGAGCAAATATTGAAGCAGACCATGTAACTAAAGAGGCTGAGTTTAGCTGGAAAACATAAGTTTTTGCTTTGCTTACCACCAATTGTTGTGCGACAAGGAATGAAATATACCTTAATTTCTTTAGCAGATTGATCTAGAAGCAAAGACAATCTTTTTTCTTTTTCTCTGTTACGTACAAGGGATGTATTGTTAGCAAATAAATATTTTAATACGATATCCTTCAATTTTCATCTTCACGCTGGACAACAAGCATCAAGTCTTTTTCTTTTTTTATGTCATATATAAATTTTTTTGACCTTGTACCACTTTTAACTTCTCTCATTCCATAATATAGGATCAGTATTGACCTTTTGATATATTCTTAAATTTAAAATTGATTTAAATTTATTTATTTTCAAACCATACTAGCAAAAATTATAATTATCTAAAAGGTATTAATGCTAATAACAAAAAAATATATTTTTATAAGTTAAATGAATCAGATTAATTTTAAATATTCTCAAACTAACTTTAAAAGGTTAAATTTAAGTTTTCGTTCTCTTTTTGGAATTTGTCTTTTTTCTTTGAAAATTATTATTTGATCTCGTCCTCCTACTCTTAAAAGAGATGACACCAAATTAATTATTCATATTAACTTTAAAAGTTGATATTGCTTTTATATTTTCGAAAGGAAGGAATATATAGTTTCAAGCTGCCCATGCATGTAAATTAGGTTTGTGAATGTAATAAATGGTAAACTAATCTTAATTATAGCACATACTAATTAATCGTTACACATTAAACCATCTGTTATGGGCTACAGCCTACATGAGTCCCTAATAGTTTATCAAATAAATTGAAAAGCCAGACGTTCCCAACTCATCAAGCGAAACCAATGATTTTTTATCACAATCAATTAAAGTTAAAATTCCATTAAAAAATATTTTCATAGGATAGAACATATCTAACTTTTTTAAAAGAATATAAGATTTTTATGAAATTGATCTTGTCATCCAAGTACGAAGCACCGCTCTCTTTCTGAGATCTAAGTTATTTTAGGTTCTCTATGATTTCGTGCCCCAGAAAACAAACAAAAAAAAACAAAAAAAGAGGGCCCACATTTATGAGCAAGTGCAATAAAAGTCAACATATATATATATTCTTGTCCGAGCATAATAGCTCTTTGTTTTTGTACCATTAGTTTGAAGTTGGAAGTTTTTTTTTTTTATAATATTTTTAAATAGGCAACTGGATTCCTATTGTAGCTATTGTCTATATACAATTCATATTCACCCAGAGTGAAGGTGCTGTTTAAGAATGCACAACTGTTGATTTGGTCGAGGTTAATTTGGTCGAAGTTTAATACATAAAAAAATAATTAAATTATTTAAGTTAATTATAAAAAATTTAAAATTTAAAATATTAAATTTTTTATCCCGTAATCGATTATCGATTTATTCGATTTTTGATTTAATTAGTTATTAAAACTTAAGTATAAAAGATAGAATTGATATGTTATCAAATTTTAAAATAATGTATTGTTAGATAACAAGATATTGGTATGTCATCAAATTATAAAAAAAAACATATAATGAATATATAATTATATAAAATAAATAATTATTAGAAAAATATATAAAGTATATTATAATATTAAGGCGTTCAGTCGGCTTCAATTTTTAAATAAACCAAACCGATACCTATTACATATCCGATACCTATTACATATCTATTACAAGGAGAATGGAGCTAACGAAGGGAAGTAAAGTAGAAAATTTTAGTTGTTTTACTTTTTTTTTTTAATTTTTTTTATAATAAAATTAAAATGGAGTATTTAATAACTTGGCTTATGTTTATTTGTTTAAATGTGTTGCCAAAATCCATCATCGTTAATGACGATTATAAAATTAAATATTTAGACTACCAAGATTGAATTATATATGAAATAATAAGACTAGTAGTTTTGAACTTGAGAGTTTCTGAAATTAAAATAGTTTTGAGCTCGTGTAACTTGAAATTAATTAGCTACACTTTGTGCCTAGGCAATTTGAGCTTCTCTAATGATGGATGATATGATAGCGAGCTAGGCCATATTGATTTGGTGGTTTTTTTTTATTGACTTTAATATGAAAACTTTTTGCTAAAAATATTTTGATTTTGAAAATAAGGTTAATTTGGAGTTTAAAATTAGGTAAATTTAGAATTAAATAAATAATGTAAGTATTCGGATTTAGATTATAATGTTCTATGTTTGTCGAAGATGAAGGATCGAAGGTTATATGATGATAATATTATGTAGTAGATAATACTCCGGTATAAATATTGAGAAGGACATATGAGGAGCCAGGAGGAGAGTGTGATCATTGTCTGCATGCCTATTTTGATTGATATATATATATATAAGAAAATATTGAGATAGTGCTTGATCAGGTTAAAGATCTCCCTCCCCTCCTCCCTACTGCTAGACAAATTCTCTTGGCTACTTGACAAGTTATAGCTAGCCTTTCATTTATTGGTTAAAGGCTTCTTCTTTTTCCATTAAAATGACTTCCCACCTCTGGTAGGTATTCTTCCCATCATCATTAATGTAATAGTAATAATAATAACGGGGGGGAATTTATTATGATGGTACAAAACATTTTTGATCGAGTACTCTAGATTTTTGTATACATAATTAGTTTTGATTTGTATGTAAACAAGGTTTAAAAATATTAACAATGAAACTTAGCGACCGTTTGTTTACTTATGAATGAGTAAGTAAACAAGATTTAAAATTGTTAACAATAAATTTTAGAGGTTGTTTATTTATTTCTGAATGAGTTTGAATCCGATCGAATAATTTATTCAGACTATTTGTTTTATAATTTTTAAAATATGAATGCGTCTAAATGTATCTGAATAATTTTTAAAAAAAATTATGGTTGAATCGGCAAGAAATAGTATAGAATTATATTTTTACTTACACACCCTCGTTGACAATTAAAAATTACATTCCATATCCTTATACTTTATTCAGTTCATTTAAATTCTCTTATATAAAAAATTTCATTCAGTTTTATCATATAGTCCCTTAATTATCAAGATTTTTTTTACCACTAATATTAAATAAAAAGATATCAAACATTTTGATATTCATTATTTTTTTGGGTAAAAAGTTGACTGAGCTCTGGTTGATATTTCTATGTATGTCCTTTAAAACATTAATTACGGAGTAGTAATTTTTCTTTTTTGGGGGGCATTTGCCATGACATAGTTGACGTCTCTTCATTTCCTCCTCGAGACGCTCTTCCCAGTTCCCACATTTTTTTACCAAACTCGCTCCTCGGCAGCAGTTTTGTTTGTGCATTACTCTCTCCGGCTATAAAGGTGATGATTGTGTGGGCATAAACTTGAAGGCAGGGATGTTTAAAAAATTTGATTTTTTCGGTCTTTTACCGAATCGATCGGTATCGGTTTTTTTAATTTTTTAGACTTTTCGGTACCGATAGCGGTATGAACATTTTTGAATTTCAGTAAAAATCGGTATATCGAAAAAATCGAATTAAATAAAATAATAATAAATTTATTTTAATTATTATAATATATATAATAATTATATATATTACCAATCGGTAAAAACAAAAAATTGAACCAAAATTGTACCGAACTGGTACCGAAACCGGTAATTCGATACCGGTTCTTGTTTTAGCGGCATTTTCGGTTGGGTACAGGTTCGATTTTTTCGGTACATGTTCGATTTTTTACCGATGAACATCCCTACTTGAAGGATGCAATGCAACGATATATTATTATGTCAAATACTTGTTGGTTAGAATTATTAATAAAAAAAATTAAATGATTCTGTGATAAAGTTTATTTCATAAAATGTTTTTATGCAATTAATATTATCAAAATTGTCATTATAATATTATTGCCATATCACAGATACTTAACTAAAAACATCTTATTTTAGGGTAAACATGAAATTACATTTTCATTATTTATAAATGATTTTATTATATATATATGATATAAATTCAGTTAAATCTCAAGCAGAAGTCAATCTCAACTCAACTCACTTAATTACCAAATAAGTGAGTTCAAATAACAATTCATTGTTTACATAATTAAAATTCACTCATTCCCTTTATTTAAATATAATAAATATTTAAGAATACTTTAATCACATCACAATAATACTAGTCCACGAGTAGAATCAACTAATTTACAACCAGAAATAATTACTGCAACTATACAATCACAGGCGTGCAATACGCAAAAAGGAGGGAGTACTCCTTGTCGTGGTTGTCACGTTTTAAATATTAATTCATTAAATGTTTGAAAAAATATAATTGATACATTAAATTTTTTTAAAATTATTAATTATCTCATTTTGTCAATTTTTTTGGACTGCTGTCTAATCTACCTGATTTTTTTTTACGAGGCTTTAAAAAAAAGGAAATGACATTAAATTTTTATTTGAATTATGTGGCTTATCAATTATATATTACGTGAGTTGTTAGATTTTGAGCAAAATAATTTTTATTTTTATTTTTACCTTTACCTTTTATCTATCAGTCTCTCTCTAATTTAATTTTTTCAAAAATTATTCTGATTAAAGTGTTTTTCAAAGTGTTACCCACAGTCATACCGATTGTTTTTGCAAAGATTTGATCTAAAAAATGTCCGGGTATGATTTGTCTTCAAAATCTTAGATTCATAAAATATTTCTCTTAAACAATAGCTTCAGATTCATTCAAATTTTTTTTTATCTTCATTATTTTTAAAAAAAATTAAAAATTAAAAAAATTCATCCAATGTTCAAGCTCTGTCCGGAAGCCTCGACTTACAGCTACATATAATACTTTGATTGATTAATATGGAAAAGTAATAAGATGGAAGAAGGGAGAATTTTTCCATATACCAAAACTTACAACATCTTTCTGTCTCTGTATGCTGCTGATATGGGAGCCCTTCATATGTGGAAAGAGATGTGAAATTAGGGCTCCTACTAAAATCCCAATTGCAGATCCATATATAACATACATGGTTTGTTCTCTCATGAAGATTTGTCAGATCTACTAGTCTCCATCCCTGTTCAAGAAGGCCAAGAGAAGAATGAAAGATTCAAAGGAAAAGAAAAGAATATTATTAAAAAAAAAATTTAAAATATTTATTTTAACTTTATTATTATTTTAATTTTTTTTTGTTACATAATTAGTGCTTTTTTTATTGCCATGTAAAAAAATAATAATTTTTTTAATATCACGTAGATAATATTTAACGTCGATTAACAGAATATAATAATTAATAGTTTTTAATAAATTTAGTGTATCAATTATTTTTTTTTTAAATTTAATATCCTAATGCTTAAAACCGTATTGGGGTAATCCCCTTTTTGCCGCGTGCAATATGCCATGTGCTTGTGATATACTTGAGCACAGCAATAAATTTGAATTATTATAGAGGGTAAGATTATTATATAATAATAATAATAATAATATATATAGACAGCGGACATTATTAAGTGACACCTGAATTGAGTTTTCCCTCTCCAATTCTCTCTCCTCTATTTCTCATTCTCTCTCTATCAACATCTTTCGTCTCCTCCAAAAACTCCAGCTTGGAAGTACCTGCCTTGTTTTGGGGCTGTGCTGGCCTGGGGCTTTCTCTCTCCTCTCCCCCATTTAGGGTTTTCCTGGTTTACTCCAACCAAAATTATTCGTTAAAATGTCCCCATAAAATTAGACAGATTCTAACAATTTATTCATATGTCGTCAAGGCTCATAACTTTTTAGCCATTTCTAGGGTTTTGGGAAACCAGATAAACTGCTCTTCAGTCCAAAATGCCGAAATCGGAGAAGAATGCTAATGAAGAAGCTGCAAAGCAACTCCGAAGAGACCCCTACGAGGTTCTTGGACTCTCCAGGAACTCTACAGATCAAGATATTAAAACCGCTTATCGCAAAATGGCTTTGAAGTATGTTCATTTCCTTCCTATCTGAATTTAATTTTAGTATTGCTGAGTTTGTGTGATTTAAGTTGAATTATTTTTCTGTTGAGGCTTGTTGGGCATGTCACCGAATTTATCAGTGTTGTAATTGCGTGTTCGGGATATTGATGATATGAAATTAGGATCTTTATACTGTGCAAACTCTGATATTTTACCCACATTTGTTGTATTTTAAATACTTAAGCTTGACCCCCCTTGCAATGAACCTGGTGATCCTTTTGATTGTTGTCCCTCAAAATTCTGTTAGAATTAACTCTGATATGTCACTCTAAAATTATAAATTTTATCATAAGATTAATGTCTCCAGTCTTCTACTGCACAACAACAACAACAGCATAAGCTTTTCCATCACTTTATTGGAATATAATAGGATGCTGGCGGTTGCCATGAATTAAGGTTCTGTACTTCTGTTTGAAGCTGACTTTTTCAGGGGAGGAGTTGGCAAGTGGTAGACTTGTAAAGACTATAATCAGTCAGTTGCTAGAATTACTCATACCACTGCTCTGATTCTCTACTCATTCTCAATTCGATATTCTGCTTTTGTTTCTGCTGCTGTAGTCTATCTCTCTATATCTCTCATTTTTTCGGCTCTAAGTCAATTTTTTTTAGTTAGTTCATGTTCTAACACACATAATAGTTGTAGTCAAATTTCAAACTCCACGCATATTCAGCTCAACTTGGATGTACACGTGAAAGCTGCTAAAAGATACATGGTACAATCACTAATTAGGCATTTAGGCTCCAACAAGTGCGATAATCATATAATTGACAGATTTTACCGCACTGTATTTTGGTGCTCGGACATTTGAAGGAACATTGTCAATCAAAAACAAGAGAGATCTTCATTTATGCTGGTTCTGTAATAGTGTTAAGTTAGAATTCTTGTATCTTTGAACTTCACCTTATGTAGCTGATGCACATTATGTCATTGTGTTGTTTTGAATGTCCTTCCTGCATGTTTCATATGAGAGTCATCCGCATGTCTGCAACTGGCTGATAAAGTTATGGAATTATTGTTCTAATCCCTTGCTAATTTTTAGGTACCATCCTGACAAGAATGCAAATGATCCTAAAGCAGCTGATATGTTTAAGGAGGTCACATTTTCCTATAATATTTTGTCGGATCCAGATAAACGACGTCAATTTGACACTGCTGGTTTTGAGGTAGGGAATATCTAGTTTCAGTCTTTGTTAGAAATAAATTTGAATTCACAAGGGCCCGAGCAAATACGAAGATTAGAGTTACTCAAGACATAATTTTCTACTCCCCAGGCTGTTGAAACAGATAGCCAAGAATTGGAGCTGGATCTTTCAAGTTTGGGAGCTGTTAATACTTTGTTTGCAGCTCTTTTCAGGTAATTCAGTGTCAGAACTGTCTTTTCCTTTTTCTTGTTTCATGATTTGTTTTTGCATTTTCTATTGATCCTTTCTCTTCCCTCTTTCTCTTGCTCTTGCTCATACGTTATCATTTATTGAAAATCACTGTGCTATAATTAGTAGTTTCCAATGTACAGTAAACTTGGTGTCCCAATAAAAACCACTGTATCGGCCGGTGTCTTAGAGGAGGCACTAAATGGCATGGTGTCCATTCGTCCACTCCTTCTGGGGCAACCTGTGTTTAGAAAGGTAAGGTATTGTCATGTTCTTAAGGATATAATGTTCCACTGAATAAGTTCTGATCATTTAAATACATTTCCACATCTTCAGGTTGAAAAGCAGTGTGCTCACTTCTATTCAGTTAAAATAATGGAAAGTGAAGCAGGCTCTGGGTTGGTGTGCCGAGTACAATCAGCAGATAAAAGCAAATTTAAGGTTTGTAAAAAATATGGCACATATGTCTTGCAAGATCTTTATATGTTTTATGATATGTGCTAAAAATTATTCTCTCTTTGGTGATGTAATATTGGTTCATTGGCTCATATTGCAATATATTATGTGTTGGTAAAATAATATTCCAATTTCCGAGTGGACTAATTTTTTTGTAATTTTTCTTCATATTGTGTAAAGTGTTGGAGTAATACTAAAGTAATTTTTTGTCCTTAAACTATAGGATTGAGAATCCATGAGTATGACATGTAGGTGAGGATGAGAAATAATTTGATTTGGCGAAACTTTGGTTAGATCCATTTGAACTCTCTTGACAATTTTATATTTCCTTCTTGTAGAACTAATCAACTAACTACTTTAACTCTTTAAAAGCTTTGTTGTGTAATCTTCATTTCCTAGGAGTCGATAAGTAAATGACTATCCCTCAAGCTGTCCATGGGTCTAACCCTTTTCTACATTTTAAGTTTCAATTTTTAAACCAGTTGATTTCATCTTTTTAAGATCGGAATCCGGTTATATCTTGTAACTTGTATACCCAAATTAAATGGCTATGTTACCCAATACATGATTGCTACCTAGCAAATTACTTCTATAACCTTCTTCGAAAAGAACAATTTTTTATTTTTGAATTGTTATGGGCGATTCCAATATTATGTCTTTGTACCTTTTCTCCAAAGATAGACTAGAAAGTGGGTCTATCATTCAATGTTTCTTGGAAATCAATGTGTTCAAAAGAATATAATCGCTGAAGTACTATTCCATTAAACTTTGTTATTGCATAGGGAGTATATGCTAACAGTTCACTATCCGGTCCATCACCATTTTTACTAACATGCATTTTTTTGTGTGCAGCTGTTATACTTTGATCAGGAAGGAAATGCTGGATTAAGCCTTGCTATGCAGGTAAAATTAATTCTTATTTCTGTTAGTATTTATTAAATAAGTTGGAGGTCAGTTTTTAGTACCATCCACTTTGATTTAACTTAATCTTCAGAATGCAATTGCAGTTCACTAATAGATCATGAAACATGTATTATCCCTTGCTGTAGACTCTCTCCTTCTAGAAATGAAGTCATATTTTGTTGGGAACAGAAGAGTACATTATTTTAATAAATAAATGAAATTTCATAAAAAGGAGCCAAAAAAGTGGGGGGGTGTATCCACGTACATGCACAATATACAAAGCCAGAATCACAAACACACATATGTACATAATGTTAAAAAGAAAAACAAAAGGGAAAAAAAGGAGAGGTGAAAGAAAGGAAAAAAAGAAAAGAAAAGGAGGGTGGGAAAGCGGAACACCCTACTTGGCCTCAATATGTGAATTGCACTCCTGTTAAAGGCCAAGTCATCGGTTATACTTCACTTCTTCAGGTCTCTTTTTACTACTTCGCCCAAGTAACGGCCTACCCACCTCTTCTTACCTTAAATTATTGTGAAATTTATTTGTCATTAGCAAAAAAAACTACTCATTAATTTAGTTTGTAACATGACTTGCAACTATTTGCAGTTGTTAATCTATATAATTTCTTTTGGTCCAGGAGGACTCTGCAAAAACAGGAAAGGTTACATCTGCTGGAATGTATTTTCTAGGTTTCCCTACTTATCACTTGGATCAAACTGTAAACTCAGTGAGTAATTGATTCATTATAAAATTCTTTAAATACTTCAGTCTTGAACTATCTTTTCACTTGTCAATTGCCTTTTGTTTTTTGTTGAATTGAGACCCAGATGGCAGCTGCAAAAGACCCTGATACTGCTTTTTTCAAAAAACTTGATGGTTTTGTGCCATGTGAGATAACTGAACTAAAAGCTGGCACTCATGTATTTGCTGTTTATGGTAAGATCTTTTGAATACCTACTGTTTAGGCATCTCCCATATATTTCATCTAATCACGAGAACGGATTTAACTGTCACCTCTTGTTGCTGTTCTATTTATGTTTGTAGGTGACAATTTCTTCAAAAGTGTAAGCTACGCTATTGAAGTTATTTGTGCTTCACCTTTCACAGAAGAAAAGGATAACCTTAGAGCTGTGGAAGCTCAAATTTTGTCAAAAAGAGTGGACATATCGAAGTTTGAAACTGAATACAGAGAGGTCTGGACTTTGCATAATGAAATGTTGCCTATGAGAATATTTATTGGTTTGACTCATTCTACAAGTACTCTGTTGACAGGTTTTAGCACAATTTACTGAGATGACAAGCAGATATGCGCAAGAAATGCAGTCAGTGAGTTGAATGAATAACTACATCTTTAATTTCATTTGTAACAATAATATGTTGCATTAGTATCTGGAATAGCTGAAATTCTTACTGTAGTCTCTCTCTCCATGGCTTATGCAGATTGATGAGCTTCTTAAGCACAGAAGTGATATACAGGCGTCTTACACTGCTTCTCCGGCAATGAAAGATAGTGGTAGTAGAAGCAAGAATAGGGGTGCTTCTAAGGAGACCAGAGAAGATGGCCAAGCAAGAGGGAAGAAGCCCTCTACGAGGGACGGACCAAAGAAGAAGAAATGGTACAGCATTCCCTTAAAGGTGGACAAGAGAAAACCTTGCTAAGTGGGTGATAATTTGGAATCAAATGGTTTTCTTAAAGGTGTCCCTTTTTTCCTCATTTTGGCCACATGTTCAAGTTTTCCTGTGAACTTCAGGATATTAGTCTAGAGGAGTATTGAAAAGCTTGATTTGCTATTCTCTGGGGGAAGCATGGAACTGGTCTGCGCAGTACTTTTATTATTGTACAATTAAAGAAAGCGAAAGTGATCTCTCCAGTGCACAATTCATCCAACAACAAAGGCTAACCTAGGATTTACCAGGACTGGGATACGGGCAAATTGCTTCAACTCAAGTGTGTTGTAAAATTCTTCCCCTTTTCATTAATTTCCATCATATCCTTGTATTTCTAAGCATCATACCTGTAAATTTCCCTATTTATTCATGAAGTTTTCCAATCAACTCTTGGGGTTTCAAGTTAAATCATAACTGGACAAAAGAAGAGGAAGGTAGTATATATCTTGCTCAACGTTGATATTGCATCAGCTTTTAGAGCCCTTACTTTTTAGTGCTATACAACCAAGTGAATGATCTAGATGCTGACCCTTTTGTGCTATTATTGTTCAGTGCCTGATCAATTGAACATCATAAACAATTACACTATGTATGCCATATACATGAATACAAGAAATTTGTTCCAGAATACACTTCCAAAATTGTATTGCCTTAACTGCCCCATATTTTGACAATTTGATCAATTAAAAGAAGAAACACACAAACTAGCTTGTAAAAGAAAATTTATGTTGTGTACAACAATTTCCACCATGTTACAGAAATATCTACCACCTTTTAACATAATCGAGACAAACATGCAAAAAGTGTAGCACCTAAACACCGCCCGCGAGGCATATTATCCTCAGCTTTTGTGGGCATGCGCAAAATTTGGAGCTATTTAGGTAGTTAATCTAGTCACCTCTGACCCTGACATATAAGCTTTGCATGGCTTTTTTGCCCTCATCACTTGGGATTTGTGGAGATGGAGTTGAAATGATCACTTGTCCCTTACTTCTCCCTCTTTTCCAGTCTTTACCTTGTAAGTACTTGGCTTCTCTACTGCATGAGTAAATGCTTTGAAAAATTCATCTTGGTTTGGCATAAAGGTCCACGAACGGCTTCGTTCTTGGACCTGGAGGCATGGCTTGGTCCGAAACCAACAACCCTAATCCTCTCTGCCAGTTTATGAGATACATGTTTTCAAATTTGCCTGGCGTCATCATGTCGTTAAACGCTGCTAGGCCGGGAGTTTTCTATAATCCGTGTATAATTTTTGTAACCCTTGTGCATATTTCGCATTCAACTCGGGATAAAACTGCAAAGCTAAAGTTGAAGATTCTGTTGCTGAATTGTGTGCAGTGGGAGAATCCAATGGTATGCGATCCGGTTAGCTAGTGCCGCCATTTCTTGGACACTAAATCCTTTGGAACTAGAAAGGTTTATGAGTTGAGTCATTGTCATGTTTGGCGTTGGAATATTACCTGGCACGTATTGAGCCTTTGAAGTTAGCTCATCTTTCTGACCTAAAAGGACATTGTAGTGGGGCCACCAACCATGATGACTAGGTCACGAGCGGCAAGGGCAAGGATGTCAGAACAGGAGACAATGCCTGGACACTCGAGCTCAAGGGCGGTTTTGATGCGAGCTACGACGTCGAAGCCGTTCCCGAGAGTGATTGGTGAGTTCGCCATCGCTCGGCAGTGTTCAAGGCGTTGGTGGCGTCAAGGAGGGAAGCGTCGCAACCTTGGACCATGCAGTCGTGGAAGAAGATTTGGAAGGTGCCCGCGACCGTGGTGGGGTTTGCTTGTTGCTTCTCCGTGATGATTTGTTCCAACTTTGGGTATGTTTTCTTGTAGTAGTCAAGGGTGAGACTATTTTTTGATTCTGTTTAGGTGAGAAATGTAGAGAGGAGGAATAGAAGAAGAAGAAATGGTAGTAATTCCATGGTTTAATTTGTTTGTGAATATAATTAGAGAGTGTTGGTTTTGGTGGTCCTTTTTAAGATTGGTGAGTGTGTAATAACATACAAACATAATAAGATAAGAAGAGGTACGTACGTAGAGGTAATAGGGAGAGATTACATGAGAGGGAGTAGTTGGCCTTCTTTTTTTTGGTGCCCCATGAGCTCGAGAATTGAATACCTAATCATTTGCCTTCGGGTTTACCTCTTTTCCAGTGATTTTCTCAAGCTAAAATAAGCGGTATTATATTAGCACTAGTATTAAAAGGGAGAAAACAGGATGTTAAAATATAGGGGGTGAGAAAAAATAAAATCAAAGATATATGTAAAGAAAGGTAACATAAAATAGGCAGTAAAAAACTTTATTTTTGTGTTTACGCTAAAAGTAATTATCAACATTTTTCTTCAGCTTTATAATACAGATAAATAATTAAATGCGTTTTTATAATTTAATTAAATAAAATTTGATTTATTTTTCAATTTAATATTTGTTACATCCATGTAGCTAATTTAAGCTTGTAGGTTATAAGTTTAAAATTTTATTGAAGTTTTAAAATCCATATTTTATAATGAATCCCATCCAAATAAAAATACTCTAAAATAAAGGATAATATGTAAAATTAATTTAAAAAAGAAGAAGATTACTTCCATATATTAAAAAAAAGAAAGAGAAATAATAAACTGAAACATGTAAGTATGACTCTGAAACGTATTAATTACTATGTTTATATTATGTAATTTCTTATATACTATACATAATTAAAGATTAATGATATGTATTAAAAA